>JACEGR010006921.1:0-55113 GCA_014170235.1 Listronotus bonariensis
GGGATTCTCTAAAAACATAAGGAAAGAGAGCTGTACCGGTATTCTGTAACTCGATAGAAAAGAAATTTCCGGAAATTGCCATATTCTTCTTTATCGAGTTACAGAATACGGGTGCTGAGATTCTGTGAGAAACATAAGGAAAGAGATCTTTTTGTATCGTAATAAATGTCAAATTTCCGATTCTATATATAACCCACTTTCGGTCACGATCGACTCAATCGAACGGGAACCGAAGTTAAAAAGGAAAGAGACACAAATTTACATGTCTCTTTTCAGCATCTATCTTTGTCTTTTACTCTTTAAAATATTTTTCCTTTTCTAGCAGCAACAGAAAAATGTCCATTACTGAATACGATTTTTGAAAAAGATCTCTTTACTTTCATTTTCCTTATGTTTCTTACAAAATCTCAGCTGAGCTCGCCAGACCACCACCACGTCACTTGCTTGTCACTTCAGTGCGCGCCTGGCTTAATATATCTAGTGCCTGAGCCAACCATAAAATGGACTCCATAATAATAGCCCATTTAAAATCTATTTAAGGGCTTTCTTTTGACGAGTCTACCACGAATATTCAAGGAGCGCTTGATTTTTTATATTTATCCGAAAATATAGGTTATGTTTATGACGTCACCTTTTTGCCATAATATTGTTTATCTGACAAAATAAACCAATACTTGCATAAAATAAAATAAAATAACTTAAAAAACACGAAAAAATTATATCTTACCCTTAATAATGATTTCAACGTAAATTCCCTAAAAAAATCCAAAGGTCAGTGACCCCTGTTTACAGCTTTTAAATATCTCTGTAACCGCACTAATAATAACTACTCAATTTAACTGTAAACAGTAAAAACTAAACATATATTAAAGTCCAATGACTAAAAAGCAAAAATATCACCAAAACCTTGAAAAAAGCTTCCAGTACGATTGTAAACAGAGAATTAAGGGAAAAGATTACGTCACAAAATTTAGTGAACATAGTTTTAAATGGAATCGAGCGCTCCTTATTCAAAAGTTTATTTTCCTTGGCCCAGTCCAACCAATGATCTGAAAAGATCTGAGTCCAACACCCAAAACATAGTAGCTTTCCAGTGACGAAAATTTTTGTGCGTTCCGCTCCAGGGCTTGAAGCTCTTGAACTGCTCTAAAAGTTAGTCACTGGAACGCATCCTTAGACAAGAAAAGAGATATACTTTAAGAAATTTTAAAATTTCGTTGTTTTTAACCTTTCTTGGCTTTATAATAATAATCTCTTTTTAACACGCTTTTATTAACTTGGGTTGTAACTATCTATCTATCAATCTATCTATCTGGCTGCCTATGTAACGGAATCTTTGAGCCTAATTTTAACCAACTTTCAGCTATTCGATTTCTTTGAAACTTTGCACACGTATTAAGGAAACATGACAATGCAATAATCTGCAAACAGTATCCCGTTATCTTTTTTTTAATCGCCAGGAAAAAAATTCCATTATATTATAAAAACAACACCTAGGTTGCCATCTGTTGGCAACATTTCAAACTTTGCTATTAAATGAAGAAGAAATTTTTTAGTGAGTTGCAATCTGTTGGAAAAATTTTAAAATTTTCTACTCGTTCATTAAAAAAATTTTCGCCATTTTGTCAAGAGTAGCAAAAATAAAAATGAAAAATAATTAATAGTTTAAAAAACTAAAAAACACGCTTTTATATGCAACCGAACTAAAAATTAGAAAATAATTTTTCATTAAAAAAATATTGTCATTTCATAGTAAAAAGCGTGGGGTGATAAATATATTAAATGTTATAATTATTATATTTGCAAATATCTATGATGGAAAAGTTATGAAAAATAGTAAAATGCACCCCACGCTTTTTACTATAAAATGACAATATTTTTTTTAATGAAAAATTATTTTCTAATTTTTAGTTCGGTTGCATATAAAAGCGTGTTTTTTAGTTTTTTTAAACTATTAATTATTAATACTTAATTCCATTTTAAATAAATAATTTTAAAAATCCATCCTTAACCATAAAAACCACGTTTGAAGCACAAAAACCAAAAGAGGGGTTGGTGCATGAGGGGCAAGGGGAAAGGAAAACGGAGTAGCTCAGGTGCATAACACTTTCCGTCACTGGAACGCCATAAAGTAGAACGAAATGCTCCTGAGCTACTCGGGAGCGCTCTATTTGCGTCACTGGAACGCCACTCATGTCAGTATATGGGCCACAAAAAGTGGTTCGATAGCAGCCGATCCCAAGATCGTTTGACTAGGTAAGGTTGCCTCGTAAGCCTTGCAACATGGCGGACCATACGTCACATATGTATTTTGCTCATTATTTAATGAAGTTTTTAACAGTGTAGTTTGTGTTTTTTGTCAATATTAAAGAAATACTTTTAAATACTCTTAATTCCAGTTGTTAACGCAACTTCTTTATTTCCTATTAATAAATTATTTAACAATGATTATTCTAGCTGATTTTTAAATATTGTATATGGCGCTCTTTCGCTCTCATAGTATTATCCGTCTAGACATCCTTGTTTGCTATGTAGGAACCAACAGTGCGGTACATATGTGACGTAATGAGGCAACCTTACCTAGTCAAACGATCTTGAGCCGATCCGACCACAAAAAGTAGTCCAGCTGCATTTGTTTTGTAGTCAGTGGACGGGATCCGCGACTGACAACGACAGAAGTTTAATTGTGGTTGTCAAAACGCCCGTGTAAAAAGGAGTAGAATTTAAGCATTGTTGGAAACGAAACTACAACCTGGCGACAGTAGACCACACACCAACCACTTTTGTGGCCCATATCAACTTTAAAAAGTGGCCCGTGAAAACATGGCCTTATGGTTTCGTCACCAAAACCCTTGGCATTTGTGGCACAATTTTTAGGAATTACATGTAAAACATTGTAGTAAACGTTCAACACCCGAAACATATCAAAATTTACAGAGGCTGGGTTACAGCGCCACTCCAATATATGGCGATCCGACTAATCGTGGTAAAAAGCAACCCTCTTAAGTAGGTTTTAAAAGTCCATTTTCATGGCTAGTCTAAGCCCTAAGTGATTTCCTACCTTCTGTACTTCCGGTGCTAAGTTTTCTCTCCCCCAACATTTGATCTACAAAACACTTGAGTTCATTTACATTTTCTACCTCCAAAGACGATTTTTTACTTTCAGTTGAACTATTACTTCTATTTTCTAAGATTCGTCCGTTTTGGGTCACCTGGTAGATATTTTCTCCGATATTTTGCAACATCTTCTCGGCAATCGGTTCTAAGTTGTTTACTATGAATTGACCGTCGTTGTCTTGGAGTCCCATTCGAAGAAGTAGGGATACTCTCACATTGAAAGTCTAAAATAATAGATGGATGTGAATATCTACTGTGTTATTTGATATTAAAGATTAACCAATAAAAAAATATGTGCAAAGAATCAATTTTTATATTACTGGTGTAAATGTAACAAAAAAAAAGCATAATTGGACCTACTGAACACCAAGCAGTAAGGTCATCATGAACGGCGTTCTTTTCCTCATCGCTTAGAATTTTCTTAAAATTTTCCAAAATGTTTTGGACTCTGTGTAGTTGTAATTGCGTTCCTTCGCTTGCCACAAAAGTCTCAACTTCATATAAATGCCTCTGAGTAATTTCTATGACGTCTGTTGACATGGTGAGCTAAAAAATATCATCAATTTTAGGCGAAGAACCAATTCTAAAACGGTATTTACCAATCGGTTATGTTGACGTTTAAACAATGTATTATACGTCAAAGTTGTCACCAATTATTACCGCGGTTATAATTGGTTGATCGCCTAAAATTGATACATGTTTTTGTAATTTTTGTTGTTTTATCTAAATTTATATGTACAGTGTGGGCCAAATTAAACTTGCACACATTTTAACTACTGATAACTTTTTTTCTGTTGCACCTATCTTTTTATTTTTGAAAGGCTAATAAATACATATGTTTTTTAGGTATGCCAATTTCGGTTAAATAGATTTGGACAGGATGGGACTCAGTGGGGCTATTTAGGTGTAGTAAGTGAAGTGCCACTTCACCAAAAATAAATAATAAAACATAAAAAAACATATAATTATTATTTAATTTATTTTTCTCATTTCTATTCCTTATTTGTAAAATTCGCCATGAAAATCTAGCATATAAATTAACCGCTGGCGACAAGTGTATTGCAAATAAAAAACGGAACTAAGTATACACCTCATGCGGGTATTGTTTACGCTTTGACGCTCCATTGCCATGACAACGCTATACTTGCCGGCGGCCAGAATCGCGGGTGGAAGTATCAGGTGTATTGCTTGGTAAATCGCTAGCCTTAAAAGATAGTATAGGTTTTGGTGGTTTCGTTGGTTTTCACATATTATTTCGATTGTTTCCGTTTGAGTGTTATTCGCGATGGTGATTTTTCACAGGAAGAAATTAAAGGACAGTACAGAGCACTTCTCTATGAAATACTAGATCATAGTTTGATGAAAATGGAAGTAAAATTCGAAGATTGTTACAAACTAAAATTTTTTTGTCTTGCTAATACTGCAAAGTTTGGCCAGTATAACCAAACTTTTCCACTGATTCTTTTCAAAATTTATTGGAGATATATGCCGAATCATTTCCAAAAATCAGCGGCTCAAAAATAAACTTGACCTAATATTTGCTGATGAAATTTATAGAAAACTAGCTGACCTGGCAAACGTTGTTTTGCCATATAATTTTTAAGTATTTTCTAGCCTAAAAATTTAAAAAAATGTTAAGGGTGGACAACCCTTATCACTAAGGGGTATGAAAAATAGATGTTGGCCGATTCTCAGACCTACTGAATATGCTCACAAAATTTCATGAGAATCGGTCAAGCCGTTTCGGAGGAGTTCAAGTTCGAACACCGTGACAGGAGAATTTTATATATAAGAGATATTTCATTGCAGAAGTTAGTGAAACAAGTTGGCGCAAATAAAGACATTTTTACCGAGGCGTATAAATTTTTTTCGCTAATTTTAACGATACCGTCGACAAGCGTGTCAGTGGAACGGAGTTTTTCTTGTCTTAAGCCTGTAAAAACTTTCTTAAGAAACTATATCCCAAAATAGACTTTTATCTTTGGCCAATATTTAAATTTAAAAGTAGTTTCTACAGGAACTGATAAAAACTCAAACCATTTTATGAAGATATAGATAATTGATAAATTTGCTGCATTAAAAGATAGAAGGATTGATTTGGTGTATAAAATTAAGGTAAGTTTAGATATTAAGACTTTTTACTTAGACTTTTGATAGCTGAGTATTTTCAATTTTGCTAAAATGGTGAATGCGCCTTTTTCCCTTCCTGCACTATTATGCATTTAACTTTGTTGCAAAAGATATCGAATTTATCTACAATTAGGCAAATACGTTTAATTTTTATTAATTTACTGTTATTTGTTTCATCATATCCGACTTAGGAACTATAGTAATCTTACATTTTTAACACGCTTTTATTAGCTTGGGTTGTAACTATCTATCTATCTATCTATCTATGTAACGGAATCTTTGAGCCTAATTTTTACCAACTTCCAGCGATTCAATTTCTTTGAAACTTTGCACACGTATCAAGGACCGATGACAATGCAATAATTTAAAATCAGTATCCCGTTATCCTGATTAGGACCGCCAGGATAAATAAATTCCTTTACAGATTCTCTGTGTCTCTTGACAAAATGGCGAAGGATTTTTTAGTGAATAAACTGGAGCATTTATTTTTAAAAAACTAATTGATATATCGAACTAAAAAATGAAAAATAAATAATAGTTTAAAAAACTAAAAACACGCTTTTATATGCAACCGAACTAAAAATTGGAAAATAATTTTCATTACAAAGAGTTTGTCACTTCAGAATAAAGCGTGGGGTGCTTAATATATTAAATGTTATAATTATTCTATTTGCAAATATCTATGAGGGAAAAGTTATGAAAAAATAGTAAAATGCACCCCACGCTTTTACTCTGAAGTGACAAACTCTTTGTAATGAAAAATTATTTTCTAATTTTTAGTTCGGTTGCATATAAAAGCGTGTTTTTTTTTAGTTTTTTTAAACTATTATTTATTTTTATTTTTAAAGCACACCAAATAAAAGTTTCTTGTTAAAACCGAGAGAAATGCATACTTAATCATTTATTAAGAATAATCATAATTCCTAAATCCTCAAATTGTTAACAGATTTGCTTTTACTGAATCATTTCCCATAGTTTGTCTACAAAAAAACGCATTAGCTTAATTGTAGCTATATCCAATTTTTTTGCAACGAGGTTAAATACAGTATTATGGAAAAAGTCCCGTAAGTCCAATACTCTCTAAATCTATTTGACCAAAATTGGCAAACCTAAAGAGAACACATCTACCTATTACCCCTTTAAAAACAAGAAAGATAGGCGCAGCAAATAAAAAGTTATTGTTAATTAAAAAGTGTGCAAGTTAAATTTGACCCATCCTGTATGTACCTGCCACTTAAAGACCATAGTAATCAAATCCCACAGTTTGTTCATACTGACAGGATCTAGCTTCATTGATGACGAATTAGCTATGGTTTCGACTATATCCCGAACAGCTTCATGGTTGTAGACTGTCTGAGGTCTCATGAGGTCTTTGATTAGGCGGTTTGAGGTCAGGCCTGCAATAAGGTCTTCCAACACTGGAAAAAAGAGACACACAGAATAGTATTGCACTATATTCTATTTAAGATATCCCCTTGGCAAGTTAAGGTCGATTCCGGCTAAACCGGAAGTGTTGAAACTAAACCGAATCCGGGCCGTACTATGCCCAGCAAACACTATTTGCAGGCAATATACATTTTTCATATTGGCATTGATGGTAAAGCATTGGCAATTGGTGGCAATATTATGCCAACATCTAATACGCATTAAAAAGTTAACCCTAAATAAACACTCAATTGCCAATAAATTTTACATGCAGGCGAATTGCCGGCAAGCTTACAAAAATGGCGGCATACCAATCCTGATTAAATAAAGCATGCCTTTTTGTTGCAGGCAAATAAATATTGGATTTTGAAGGCAAACCTTCAATGCATATTTATACTTTTCAAACCATATTTTTACATTGGTATTTAACTAACATTGGAGCAATTTTTTGATCTGTTTTATTTATAATGGCGGCTAAACAACATTATTTTATGTTTTTTACATAATTTAAAGGAAATGGCCTTTTCCTAACATTTTATTGATACAAATCATGCAAATAAAAATTAAGTCAAACAAAATGTTTATTATGTATTTTTGAGAGAATAAAAATAAAATGATGGTAAAATTAGCTAGGTTAATTTCGACGTTTTCGACCGAAGGTGATAAATTCAAATTTCCCGCTTAGCCGAAATACAAGATTAGACAATTTGACAGATGAGGCAACTTTGCTTTTGTTTGGCCGCTTTGTGCAATTGTTTTCTACGTGGTTTTCTAGCTTTTTAGTTTCTTTTATAAAGAAAAGAGTTTTTATTAGACGTAATTAAGTGTATTCATTACCTGATTGGTGTGTGTTGTGTAATTAATGGTGATGGCTAGTCAAGAAGGCGGGTTATTCAAGTATACTGTTAGGAGCTGTAAACATTTTGTTTAAAACCTTTAAATTTGTAGTTACCTAAAAAATTATATGAAATCAGGAAGTCGCCTTATTAAAAGTTTTAAAGACGTGTTAATAAAAAAATTATATATATTTAATAGTTTTTTTTGACATTTAAGTCCTTTAAAATATTTCTCCCTATGTTTTGGATCTGAAAATTGAGTGTATGTGTCCCTTAAATACTTACTATTTTAAAGTGTTTTCTTTTGATTTACTATCTTTTTTTTTAATTTTATTACATACTTTTTATTTATTTATTTTTTTTTGATTTATTGTTACGGTATAAAAATTTATATTATGTAATTTTTTTATTGATAGGTAAAGTTTTCCTGCCTTTTTTATCATTTTTTCGATTACAAAATTCTAAATATGTTATTTAACTTTTGGGACATTCAACTTATAAAACTTGCAATACTTATTTAATGATAAATGCCATTATCCTAAACGCATTTTTTTGCCAATAACTTATTAATGATGGATGCCATCATCCTAAACGCATTTTTTCATCATAAATTATTAATGACGGATGCCATCACATTACCTGCAACACGTGGCCTAAAAACGGCCAATTACCCACTTTCGCGTCTTTTGATACCTTTTTGCCAATGCCTTGCCATTAAAGAGTGTTGGCAATGCCAGTAAATTAAATGTACAACGCTGGCAAAAAATGTTATATGGGCCAGTATCTCTGAAACACTTTTTCACAAAATCACACCCCTTTGTTAACAAAAATAAAGTCATTATTTAAAGGGTGGGAAAGTAAGAACTATTCATTATGTTATCATATTTTCTTTTCGCTTTGTTATATTTCTGCATTTTCTATTCCATTCTTTGTTCCAGTATAATATTTATAAAAAAATCGATTTAGCTATCAGCTAGTTCTTATAATAGAAAGTTAACAAAAGGTTCCATTTCCATTACCTATATTCGTATTAATACGTGGGAGTGGTATAAGTTATGTTTAGTAATCAATTTAAGGTGAAAGACTGACCTTTACAGCAGGATAGGGAATTCAAATTAAGGAGTAATTCGGCCAGATGATAAAAATGGGTATCTAGATCAAAAGTGTCGAAAATATTTACCATATTTACAGAAATATACGATTTTGGGTTTGTGTCTCGGCTAGAAGCAAAAGCACTTTCGAAAACAAGCCATTAAATTTCAGACTAAATATTAGGTATAGAAGGAACAGTTTAAAAATGTAAATTCGATGGTCTTTGATAAGAAAAAAATCATAAAAAAGTTTAAAGCAAATAAATCGGCATGCTTGTCTACGCGGCCGCCTTTGCTATATTTCTTTTATGATATGCCGGTTGATGCAGCTGGTCATCGCACTATGGGATAGAAATTATTTTTTTGGTCAAAATTCTGAAACTTACCAATCTAACTTAAAATGAGGTGCTTTTTATTGAAAAAATATTATAAATTATTACAAATGCTTTTTGGAAACCTAAAACTGATTATATGTTATTATAGATTTACACTCCCCTTAACATTATTATTTTTTATTGTACAAAATAAACTAAAATGTCAGCTTGTTTGGTTAATTCGGTAGTATTCTAATCAGTAATCCGATGATTATTATCTCATATGATATACATGGTACGACAATAGGTATGATTTTTTTAAATGGAATACCCTGAATATTATATCACCACCAAAAAAATCTTTTAAAAAGCTTTAAAAAAATACTATATTTGATGTGTCTATCTCATTAGTTTCGGAAATATGACCATCCAAATCTGAAAAATAATTTTAAATTATTCTTAGAAGCGTAATGGAGATATATCTTCCCACCTTTTTTTTATTTTTTAACGTATAAAATAAATAAAAACACTGTTTTGTTGGGTAGATTCTGTAGAATCCATATCATTCATCAGAATGCTTTTATCTTTTAGGATATACAGTGTAGGACAAAACATATTAAATTTTAAAATGGAAAACCTTGTAAATTATAAAAATTTTTGTATCTGTCCTTACACTCAGAAGTAGCAAAAAGTAGGAAGGCCATTGTAAGTACAAAAACTTATAAAGAAAAAGGTAAAAAAATCTTTGACAAAAGTAGCGAGACTTCGCGAGACTGCATCGGAAACACAACAATAGCTCTTATTATTTAAACTCTTTGACTTTTTTTAGTAAACAAGGCTAATAATAAACTAAGTAGATTAAATGTTGTATATTTATGTTTACTTAAACTACATTTTTAAGTTTCTTATTACCCCAATAAAAGTCGTCATATCCTTTTATAATTTTGCGTACATGTAGTTTGGAGTATCTACTTTGAAATACACAGCAATTAAAATTTCAAAGTTGCTTTTGGCCAAAATAATGGATTTCTATCCCATAGTGTATTGGCGTGTCGCTGTAAAGGATAGCGGCGCCTTTCTATAAAATAGTCCGATTGCAGGCGGCCTTTTTATGTTTTTTGTATTATTTTCAAAGGGTACCGAATTTGCGCTTTTAAAATGTTCTTACTATATCATAGTCTAAAAACCCAAATAAAAGAAAGAGTAGTTAACAGCTAATGTTCCGCGTAATTTTATATTAAGTGACAAAATGTAAGTTTTTCAATATTTACATTTAAACTGCAGGCAGTGGCGCATTTACCAAAAGGCTGAGTAGGCTGAAGCCTATGGCGGCGTTTTTTAGGGGGCGGCAGACGTTGTTTAGGGGCGGCAAAATTGGTATTTGTAAATAATTTTGTGGATATCGAATTTTATTTAGTACGTTTAGTACGCACAATACATACAATTGAAACAAAAGAAGGTGAGGACCTTTAATTAAACAAAGGGGCGGCGAAAATAAAATAGCCTACGGGCGGCAAATATGTAAATGCGCCTCTGGTGTCAGCAAACTCCCTCTTACCTCGCTTAAAACACCCACGGTAACTTTAGTATTTAGGCTTTTAGCCTTCGTGGTTTGTCCAAAGATAAAAAAGACGTTGGTTATTTATCAATATTCTTAAATAATTCCAAACGATTTTGATGATATTTGGCAGTTACAGCAGTAAGGGGCTTTTTACCGTTACTTTAAGTCCAGTGACGTCTCAAATACATTGTCGGATCATAATCGGGAGGGGTGCAACTTTAAGGAGAGTTAAAGTTAAAAAGTACATTTGTTCTGGGTGTTTTGTTTTCTCTTTAATTGGTTTTTTGGTGACTAGTTAAAAAAAACAAGTTATAGTAATTCAATACTAATCACTAGAGCGCAACAATAACTCTTTGCTTCACTATAATTGTGGCGAGCTTGGTGTAGGCGTTCGAATCCCGGTTTCCTCCATCGGGTTTTTAATAGCTCGTCAATTCACAGATGGCAATGGCAAAGCCTCTGTGTAGTATTCTGCCAATCCTGGAGTAGTTATTTTCAAAATAACGTCCGTGGTGGCACTACCGCGTTGTCTAAAAGGTGCTGTAAAATGCTAAACTGCATGTTTCAGTGTTTGGATAACGTTGACGGAACAGGGTAAAAATGGGTTAAACATCCAATAATCCGGCACTCACGGTACATTGGTATTTAGGCATAAGCCTTCGTGAGATGTCACAAAGATTAAAAAATAAAAACTACAAAAAAGGCTGGATCCGGCACTACTCGAGTGGCACCTGGGTAGCTTTCCTGTGACGAAAATTTTTGTGCTTCAAGCTCTTGATCTACTATAAAAAGTTAGTCACTGGAACGCGTCCTTAGACAAGGAAGGAGATAACTTTAACAAATTTTAAAATTTCGTTTGTTTTAACCTTTCCCGGCTTTATAATAATAATCTCTTTTTATTATCTAATACCATTTTAAACAAATAATTTTAAAAAATCCATCCCTAATTAGAAAAAACACGTTTGAAGCACAAAACCAAAAGGGGGCTGGTGCATGAGGGGCAAGGGGTAAGAAAACAGAGTAGTTCAGGTGCATAACACTTTCCGTCACTGGAACGCCATAAAGTAGAACGAAATGCTCCTGAGCTACTCGGGAGCGCTCTATTTGCGTCACTGGAAAGCCACTCTGAACATATATTTCTAACAAAAAAACTGTACGCCACTGACATTTGTGAAATTTTATATTTTCTTTAAATTAGGCGAATATAAATACAACTTTGGTGTCTCATATTTATTTTTCTTGTGTATTTTTTAGTTTTTAAGAAAAAAATCCTACTAATTGCATATCCCAGAACCACACAATTAAACATAAGGAACATAACATAACATCGAAAAATACAATTAAAAAACCATAAACCTTTTTTGAAAAAATTTACTCTTGGTATCTTGAAAACAATGCATTTAACCTTTTTTAAATAAAATTATCACATGAATATTCTCTTAAATTTTTTAACACACACAAAATTTAAAGGACTGGGCCTTCCTAGCCCTGCAAAACCAAAGCTGGTGCGCGTCTTAGTTTTTGAACTACGGTGTGTTAAATATTAAAAAAAACTTTATTTTTTATTTTTAACACCCCGTAGTTCAAAAACTAAGACGTTTAGAACATATGTTTATATAAGGTTTTTTTCTTATTTTTTGTTGTAGAATCGTTTGGTTAAGTTTGTCGGTTGAGTTACTGGACACCTTGTATGTATGTAGGTAATTTAATTGAAATTGATGAAAACTTTGATGTCTAGTGGTGAGGTTTATTGACTTTAATAAAGAGTAACTTATTTTTTAAATTTTTGATTGTCTATAAAATGGCGCCACCAGCTTTGTGATATCTGTCAAAATAAAAAAGTTATGATGTAAATAAATTTTAAGTAAAGTGTCCTCTGGCGGTATTTAAAAAGTACTTTGTCTTAAAATTTTAGAATCTGCATAGCTCGATTTGTGTGCCAAATTTCCACTGTATTGGTTAAAAAATAATATGGCGAAAAACCAAAATAAAAATTGAACTTTGACGGCTTTTAACTCAAAAAGGAATGACATTTTGAAAAAAATTATATGAAGCTTTATCCTTATTTTGTCAAGTAGAATCACCCCTTTAAGTTTCGTGATCGATTTTTAAATCACCCTGTATACCTACGATGCAAAAAATATTTCTACACCTATTTCTGGCTAACTCAGCAATTCAGTACAAAAAGAAACCCAGAAAATGCACAATATGATCGATGTAAAATATTTTTGCACCAAACCACGTAAGAAAATTTAAATACAATGTTACGCAAATTAGGCAAAACATTTCGTGTGTAGTGCGTAAAGTTGCCTAAAAATTTGGTGGCCTGGGCTTACTTAGCCCCGCAAAAGCATCCCATATAACATTTTTTGCCGGCAAGGCATTGGCAAAAAGGTATCAAAAAGACATTAAAATGGGCAATTGGCCGTTATTAGGCCACGTGTTGCAGAAAATGTGATGGCATCCATCATTAATAAGTTATGATGAAAAAGATGCATTTAGGATGATGGCATCCATCATTAAAAAGGTTTTGGCAAAAATATGCCTTTTAGATGATGGCATTACATTATTTTTTCCTAATGACAATAAAATGCATTTTTTACCGTCCAGGGAACTAAAATATGCATAATTAATGCACATGCATAATGTGTGTTTATGTACAGGGTGTTCCATATAAAATTAAATACTATAATTTTGGAAAAACCATAAGAGATACAAGGAAACGTTAAATGCAGAAGTTGTTCAGTAAAATGTATTTTTTTTTAGTATTTTTATTGTATCTCTTATGGTTTTTCCAAAATTATAGTATTTAATTTTATAAGGAACACCCTGTACATAAACACACATTATGCATGTGCATTATTTATGCACATTTTAGTTCCTGGACGGTAAAAATGCATTTTATTGTCATTAGGAAAAAAATAATGTAATGTCATCATCTAAAAAGCATATTTTTGCCAAAACTTTTTAATGATGGATGCCATCATCCTAAATGCATTTTTTCAGCATAACTTATTAATGATGGATGCCATCATCTTAAATGCATTTTTTTCATCATAACTTATTAATGATGGATGCCATCACATTTTATGCAACACGTGGCCTAATAACGGCCAATTGCCCATTTTGATGTCTTTTGATACCTTTTTGCCAATGCCTTGCCGGCAAAAATGTTATATGGGACGCCACTGTTTAAAACCTACTACCGTGCAAAAAATATCTCTTTGTTTCTGGCTATCTCAGCAATGCAGTAAAACCAACAGGAAATGCTTGAATGCAAAATATCTGTGCATGGAATAGTAATCAATGTGAGAAAATTCAACTCAAATTCTTATCTCAAGCAAAGTAGGCAAAATAACATTTCGTGAATGAAAACGTATGGTGCGTGAACCAAACGAAAGCTATCGTGCGGTTTAAACGTGCCGTATAAAAATATCACCTAGTGTAGACCGGTCCTCGGAAATATTTTGTGCTTGAAGCCGCTGGGCAATCACGAAAATCATTTCGGAACCTATATTTAGAACTAAAAAAGGCGTTGAATACAGCGACATTTTTTTGGGAATCTACGAAACTGAAACTAGGCGAAAACTAGGAGCTACAGTGCTTCCTAAACAAAGGATAGTTGGTTTCGCATCGATTTTGTTGAGTTTTTGTTATCATTGATACGTCGCACCGGTAGCATGGCTTCAGGTAAGTTGTTGCCACGTTGTGAATAGTTTCATTAACTGGAATTTTTGTATGGGACCAAAATTTTCAGAAAGAAACACATTTTTATTTAAGATTTGTGTAAATGTTATTAAGTCTTCATTAGTAATGCCACTAATGTTATTATCACAGATAGGCATATGCTACGCGAACAGATTTTGCTTCCAATAGAGCAAATTTGGCCTATCGAACGTCGGTTAGCTCGCGTAAAGCTTAGTTTACATACTTAAGAAATGCGATTTGCGAATTGTGAAACGTGTTCTAATTGGTCAACTTCGAATGTGTCGTTTGTTGCAATAAAGGTAATAGTCAATGTAATAGTTCGATATAGCGGTTTTCGCTACTATAAGAGATTTTGAAAAATTCTTTTTCAGAGCGTTTCTATGGGTCGATTATGACGCAAATCTGTGTGCGGGTTTTCCAAAATCCATTTCTATAATTTATTATTAATAAAAACATATTTACGGGACGGTGTAGTGAACAAAGGGTGCTGGGTGGGGACGAAACAGTAGAAATCCTACATTAAACGCACAAAAACAGTATTTCACAGTACACACCGCACTTTCTGTTTACAAAAATGTCCAAAAATTGTTTAAAAAAATTAAAAATAAATAATAGTACAATAATCCCGCCATGGCTGTCACTGCATAAAAAAGAAGAGTTTGCAATAGAATTGTAAAATGTCTTGCGATGTTGTCAAATAAAGTGAGAAAGTGTCAATAGCTTAAAAAAGGAAGATACAGGAGAAAATTCATATGAAAAATTAAGGTATTCCTTTTTCCTATTATAATTTGTAGAGAAAAAGGAAAATACCTAAACATAAAGAAGGAGGCATTTCTACAAAAATACCATTGTTTCTCATGGAAATGGTGGATAATCCCTGAAATAGGCTTGGTGTTAATTCTTCATAAGAAGTTTGGCAACGCTGCTTCTATCAAGACTGTCATTTACATAATGACGAACTTCATGTTATCAGCTGACCAAAATGAATGCGCCTATTTTCCTTCTTTAATTCATGGCGGACGAGATATCTCATATGTGTGGGATAGTTTTTCGAAAAATTTAATACTTTTCAAAATTAATTTACATTTTCATGGGCCCCGAGTGCAGTGTATTAATGTTTTCTCGTGTTTGACGTTAGATTTATACTGTTTTGTCCCCACCCAGCACCCCTGTTTACTCCACCGCCCCGTAAATGTTTTTATTAATAATAAATTATAGAAATGGATTTTGAAAAACGCGCACACAGATTTGTGTCATAATCGACCTATAGAAACGCCCTGAAAAAGAATTTTTCGTAAATCTCTTATAATACCGCTATATCGAACTATTACCCAATAAAGTAAATAATTAGTTGCCGCCCATGATACAAAGATTACAAGAAGGTAGGATCAACAACGATTCCAAATTGGTTCGCTTTGCGCATGACGTAGCAATGTGACTTTTTTGGCGCAATATTTAAATTTAGGTCCTAAAAATGCCTGCAATGTTTTTGAATTTATGTCATTTTTTAAATATGAGGACGAGTATAGGAAAATCCCTTTTAGAATATATAATTTTTAATGTTAACTAGCTTAAAATGTTAATATGTGCATAAACAGAACTTACGTTATAAACCACTGTTTAAAGCACTTTATCTTATACTTAAATTGTTTTAAAGTTACAAAACTGCCAAAAAGCAAAGTTAAATGGTAAACAAACTGTTAAAAACGCGGGGTTTTTGGTGCGCTGATCACGAATCTGAAAGATTTTTTGGCGGAAACGTTTTGTTCCCGAGATATTCATCATCAAAGTTCAAATTTGAACTAAGCTTATTTTCACTATATTACCCCTTCTTTTTGCACACAATTCTTGATTTAAAGCTTAAGTGTCACACAATATTTGATTTTCACCTTTTAAAACCCCATTTTTCTACATTTTTTACATTATTTTTGCATTAAATTGCGTTGCTTTTCTTTGATAATGCGCGAAAACAATCGTAGGGTTTCAACTTTGTTTACAAATTTAGTCACATTACTACGTCAGAGACGGTGGTCACGTGATAAACGTGATGCGCAAGATCCTACCTTTTGTATTTGTTGTATCATGGTTGCCGCCCACTTACAGCTTGCATAAGGTCCTTTAAAAATAAAAACTGACAGAGAGCCTCTAATTAATCATAGGTGTCTACACCGTTGTCAGATTCCCAGTTTTGCGCTAGGTGCTATTTTCTTGTTTTATTAAAAGAGGGCCCAATTTATTTTAGTCGCAATATATTGGTTGGTCCAGATTAAGTATGTTTTCAAATTTTTAAAAACCATCCCTTTTAGTTGCTGAAATATGACAGTACGATATTTAAAAGGGTAAATTTGTTCTCTAAAAACTGCCAGGGCGGCGTTTGGAAAATTCAATATTTGGGGGTTTCTGGGCAAAAAAATTAAACAGTGATATCTGCATTGTTGCCAGATTTCCCTGTGTTGTGCTACACCTTATATTTTGGGTATTAACATATCTGGTAACAGGTCTGATATCAGTGTTGATGTTAAAACAAATTATTATTAAGACAGTCAGTGGCGTAGCAAGGTCAGCAAGGGCCCTGGGGCAAAAGCTAAAGTAGAGCCCCCAAAAATTGCAAATATCGAGGATCAAAAAATAACAAGGACGCAAGAACCTCATGTAATAAAAAACTTTTGTTGTATTTTAATTTTCTCATAATGACCACACCAAAATAATTTGAGAGCAATAAAAAAGGGTCACCAGATTTTTTAAGCCTTCTCATAACTTAAAATTTTATGTATGTAAATAGGCAAGTACTTTATAAATGTCAAAAGAAACTATGATATCCCAACTCGGCAACACTGTACTTCACATATAAAAATACCTTGCAGACATCCACGAATGCCTCATACGCCATCTTCAGGACAAAAACGAAATTTTGATCGCCTCCAGAAATTTTTTCACGCTGAAAACAAACGACAAGAGAGTCACCTTTGCATACGATTTGCTTGAGGAAAACGCTATGTTACCGAATTTAGTAATAGATGGCAAGAGTGGTAAGAAAAGTGAGGAATTTAGGTAAGTATTTTTTTTTATTATTTCCCTCAATCAGACAGAAACCATTTTATGAGTAAATGTTGTTTAGATAAATGATTAAATCACTAACCACGAATAAATTTCTGTCATCCATACTGTTTATCAAAATTGTTAGAAAATGTCATAAATTAATGAAATTGTTTGTTGCTGGCTTTTTCTTACTTTTTCTAGCCTTGGACTCGACCTACAAATTAAAATTTATTAAACTATCCAAATATGTTTTGCATGATTATGACTGGAAAATAGTTTCATGAATAATTGTGTAAAAACTTTCGATGGCTTTGTGGTCCTGTGTTTTTATTAAATTATTGTACATTCAACTACTTTCCAAGCAAAATCTTGCTCAAAATATGTTGGATAGTTTAATCGATTAAATTTCTAGGTCTTGTGATATATTATATTAATTATGACTTTTGTTTTAATCTGCACGTTTTAATAAACTTACAGTCCCTTTAAAAAGATCCTACAAATATTTTAAGGGCATATATTTGAGGTTAAAATAGTACTTTTGTCCTATACACATGTAACCCAAAATAATCAGTGACGTAGCGTTGGCGAAATCGCTTCAGCGCCCACTTCCTCCTAAATACAGCCATGGTAAGTTGCGGAAATAAAAACAATTATTTTAAACTGTGACTTCACTTTCACTCACGTCAGATTTCGCACAAATTAAGCTGCACCAGCAAGTGGGTCTCAGCAAAACATAAATATTTGGTCTCTTTCATTTTTGTAATAAAGTAAATGGTTTCCGAGAAAGTTGCCTTTAAATAAATGGGAAGAAAGAAAAAGTATTCCTAACTAATTAAAAATAAAATAAAACATAATAATGCACATACATAATGTGTGTTTATGTGCAGGGTGTCCCATATAAAATTAAATACTATAATTTTGGAAAAACCATAAGAGATACAATAAAAATACTAAAAAATACATTTCACTGAACAACTTCTGAATTTAACTTTTTTTGTATCTCTTACGGTTTTTCCAAAATTATAGTATTTAATTTTATATGGGACACCCTGTACATAAACACACATTATGCACATTTTAGTTCCCTGGACGGTAAAAATGCATTTTATTGTCATTAGGAAGAAAAATAATGTAATGCCATCATCTAAAAGGCATATTTTTGCCAAAACCTTTTTAATAATGGATGCCATTATCCTAAATGCATTTTTTTCAGCATAACTTATTAATGATGGATGCCATCATCCTAAACGCATTTTTTCATCATAACTTATTAATGATGGATGCCATCATATTTTATGCAACACGTGGCCCAATAACGGCCAATTGCCCATTTTGATGTCTTTTTGATACCTTTTTGCCAATGCCTTGCCGGCAAAAAGTGTTATATGGGTAGAGGCTTGTTTTAATTTTTTTTTTATTTTAATAATTAATTTAATGTAAAATTAGAACGTTGCGCTTATTATTGTTGTTATATTTGTTTGGGAGGAGGGGAAAGAGAGGGCGTAACTTAAGGTGACTGTAGTTTGGAGATGGTGATTTTTGGGACATATGTTTATAGGAACTGAACAATACGTCCTTAGAATATTTGTAATTAATTTTAAAACACCCCGTATAATTATATGCTTTAGACAAAAAGGAAAACGAAATGTTTAAAAAGCGAAATTCCAGAGAAGCTCACGAATTTTATACCAAAAGCGTGGCGTATGCAGAAAGCAACAGCGAAGGTTTAGCTTTGGCATACGCTAACAGATCGGCAGTACTTTTGAAAATGCATTGTATAGGGAGTGTTTAAAAGTAAGTAAAATATTTACGACACTATTAGTATTTTTTAATATACACCTAAACGTTGTAAGTACCCAGCAAACACTATTTGCCGGCAATATACATTTTTCATATTGGCAATGATGGTAAAGCATTGGCAATTGGTGGCAATATTATGCCAACATCTAATACGCATTAAAAAGTTAACCCTAAATAAACACTCAATTGCCAATAAATTTTACATGCAGGCGAATTGCCGGCAAGCATACAAAAATGGCGGCATACGAATCCTGATTAAATAAAGCATGCCTTTTTGTTGCAGGCAAATAAATATTGGATTTTTGAAGGCAAGCCTTCAACGCATATTCATACTTTTCAAACCATATTATTAACATTGGTATTTAACTAACATTCGAGCAATTTTTTGATCTGTTTTATTTATAATGGCGGCTAAACAACATTATTTTATGTTTTTTTACATAATTTAAAGGAAATGGCCTTTTCCTAACATTTTATTGATACAAATCATGCAAATAAAAATTAAGTCAAACGAAATATTTATTATGTATTTTTGAGAGAATAAAAATAAAATGATGGTAAAATTAGCTAGGTTAATTTCGACGATTTCGATCGATGGTGATAAATTCAAATTTCCCGCTTAGCCGAAATACAAGATTTGACAATTTGACAGATGAGGCAACCTTGCCTTTGTTTGGCCGCTTTGTGCAATTGGTTTCTACGTGGTTCTCTAGCTTTTTAGTTTCTTTTTTAAAGAAAAGAGTTTTTAGTAGACATAATTAAGTGTATTCATTACCTAATTAGTGTGTGTTGTGTAATTAATTGGTGATGGCTAGTCAAGAAGGCGGGTTATTCAAGTAGACTGTTAGGAGCTGTAAACATTTTGTTTAAAACCTTTTAAATTTGTAGTTACCTAAAAAAGTATATGAAATCAGGGAGTTGCCTTATTAAAAGTTTTAAAGACGTGTTAATAAAAAAAATATATATATTTAATAGTTTTTCTTTTGACATTTAACTCCTTTAAAATATTTCTCCTTATGTTTTGGATCTGAAAATTGAGTGTAAGTGTCCCTTAAATACTTACTATTTTAAAGTGTTTTCTTTTGATTTACTATCTTTTTTAAATTTTATTACATACTTTTTTTTGTTTTATTGTTACGGTATAAAAAATTATATTATGTAATTTTTTATTGATAAAGTTTTCCTGCCTTTTTTTCTCATTTTTTCGATTACAAAATTCTAAATATGTTATTTAACTTTTGGGACATTCAACTTATAAATCTTGCAATACTTATTTAATGATAAATGCCATTATCCTAAACGCATTTTTTCATCATAAATTATTAATGACGAATGCCATCACATTATCTGCAACACGTGGCCTAATAACGGCCAGTTGCCCACTTTCGCGTCTTTTTGATACCTTTTTGCCAATGCCTAGTCATTAAAAAGTGTTGGCAATGCCAGTAAATTAAATGTACAACGCCGGTAAAAAATGTTTTATGGGTAAACTTCCTTAAACACATTTTGCTCAAAAAAAATAACAAAACAAAAATTTTCGTAAATCTCACATTTATTTTACAAGCTAAATTTTAATTTAAATTAAACTTTTTCCAAAAAAATGGTGTGGGTGCGATGTCTCAGTTTTTAGATAATTTAGATAAAAATAATCCGAAAATCTTAGAAACAATCGGTACGACCATCTGTGGCGTAGTGGCTCCTAAATTACCTAAATTCATCTTATATGTTTATATACATGTGGGAATGTTTTGGCATGATCAAGACAAATTAAAAAGTCATTAACAGTTGTTAAAACAGTATAGAAACAATATACTACTTAAATTAAAGTACCATCATTAAAATGTAACAAAAAATAGTGTCAACCCAGGTCATACTACTGGAAAAACGCAAGTTTATTCAGGGCCGTATTAACTGTTTGTGGCGCCCTAGGCTAGAATTCCCGGAGCGCCTATTCTCCACCAAAAAATTTTTGATGGGCAAAAAGTGAGTGGAAAAGGAAAAGGTCGTTCATCCCTTTTTCTCTCTCTCTATTTTTTTCTTGGTTTTGGTCCCTTCAGGTCCAATCCACCACTCTCCCCCTTCCGGACTATGCTTTCTAGGGCTTCGTCGGCGGAAAATCTGGATAATCAAACTCGTAGCTCCCAGAAATTCCAAAAGAAAACAAACAATTCAACAATCATAAATTGTCGGCTGTCAAACCAAGATCTGCTACTGGTGTTATGTATAACCTTCACTTTCACTACTGACAGTTCCCATGGCACGCCCATCTATTTCCCGCCATTTGAGAAATACCTCGTGTTCACCACCAAACAGGATATCATCAGGTTATAGGAATCTTCGCTCACAGCGCTTAGATCCAGAAGAAAGATGCCGTCAATTTAACTAGAATCTTTCCTTGATCCCCGAAGGTATTGTATCACCTTTTAAACAACCCGATGGTGCCACTACGGACGTTATTTTTAATAACTAACAGCTAAAAGTATCTCCTGGCTGGAATCGAACCCGAACATTTTGGGTTACAGATCAAAGACTCTGTTCACTACGCTACAGGCGAAACAATCGTATAAATGTTGCAGGCTCTTGAAATATAAAAAAATCTTGTTTTTTGAACCTGACTATAACTAAATTCTAATTTTAGGATATAGAGTTAGCTCTAAAAAGCAATTACCCAGAAAATTTAAAGCAAAAATTGCTTACTCGACAGACCAAAGCACGAGATCTTCTCTCATCCCAAATTCCGGTTGATTTTTTTACGCCCCTCCCTATTATTCCAGAAGAAAACAAAAATTCTTTGATTGCATGTGCAAGCGACTGTATAAAAATTCAAAATTCAAAAGATATTGGACGACATATTGTTGCTGCTAGAGATATTGATCCTGGGGAGATTGTTGCTATAGAAAAACCTTACTGTCAAGTGTTAATAGGTAAGAAATGTAAATGCCAAAGTAATGTTAGTTAATAAAAGTTGAATATTACTTGGTTATAGGCTTAAACAACTAAAGGGATACACAGAATTAGCGTTCGTACTCATAGGTTTATTTATAGGCAACAGTAACGTGTGCAAATTTACTGGTTACGAAAAATCATCACTGGACTTAGGGGCCATCTATAAATCACTTCACACGATTTTAAAACTTTTATGTTTTACCCATCTATTATTGATCTGTAATACCTTAGAAACGGAATATGTTATGGTAGCAATAATACCTGCTATCACACCTAGGGCATTATAAGCGGGCATTATGATAATGCCCGCCTATAATGCCCTAATGCGCTTTTATGGAAATTTTATTGCTTATCCAATTTTATTTCTCTCACAATAAAGATCAAGTTTATACAAACATATGTATTAAAATAAAATCAATAACTTACCAGTTCCTGAAAATATGCCATTAAAACGGTTTCGGTTATTTGAAGAATTGCGTTCGCATCTTTCCAAATACCAAATATGCCATACTCCCGATCATACTGTTGCCTTGATTTAACTGGCAAAAGATTTTCGGTCGCTTTTATGGCCTTTTCTCTTATATTTTGTGGAATTTGTTCCATTTTGAGCAAATCGTTAAATAAAAAATGCCAACTGACTAACTGATAGAAACATCAAAGTCAAACTTAACACCAGTCATTATCTACTTACGTATACAGGTACAGGTGCAACCTATTTTTTATATTGCGAATAAATAATGTAATTAGTCATTGAAAAACTCTTTTTGGGTAAAACATAAAGCATTGTATGCACCACGGGCTTTACTGGACCATAATGCCCATCAGGTCGAAATCTAGCCCTCGGGCTATTTCGACCTTCAGGGCAATATAGTCCTAGTAACGCCCTTTGATACATAAATAGTTATTAAATTTCAGAACAATTTTTCATCCATTGTCACCACTGCCTAAAACTCTGCTATACCTTAATACCATGCCCAGATTGCACTCAAACTCTATACTGCAGCGAAAACTGTCAAAAGAGGCATTAATCTATCACCAATACGAATGCCCCATTTTACCAACTGTCAAAAAATTGGAATGGATAAACTAAAGTTACTACCCATGAAAATAGCGATGTTAGTGAGGGAAATGTATGGAAAAATGGATGAGATTGGATTGGATAACAGTGGTATATACAGAAGCGATAGGTTAGTTTTTTTTCAGAACGCATATCAGAGTTGGGCAGAATATTGAAAATCGGTATTCGAATACGAATACCGGAAAAAGAAAGTATTCGAATACCGAATATTTGAATACTTCGAAGAAAAAAGTAATCGAATACATGAATACCCGGAATCAGTATTCGAATACTGAAAACGAAAAGATTCGAATATTACTAAACACAAAACTGATGGCAAAATTGAAGACCAAAAAAAAGGCCTTAACTTTTCTTATTCAAATTATGACAATTTTGGTATTCTGATGCTACTTACACTTTTTGGTATTTAAATACTTAGAACGCCAGTATTCAAATACTCAAAAATAAATATTCGTCGAATACTTCTAAACTATTCGAATACAGAATCCCGAATACTGAGCAAAATAGTATTCTGCCGAATACCGAATACGAAAGACACAAATGTATTCGAATACTATTCGAATACAGGCAAAATGTATTCTGAATACTATTCAGAATACTGAGTATTCGAATACGACCCAACCCTGACGCATATACAGGGTCTTTCGACGAGGATTGGATAGTGTTTTTCCTTAGATTTCGTATTTATTTATAGTAACAACATAATAAATTCATTTATGTTACAATCGTGTAATACAAATTACTATAAAGAAAAGAAACAAATGCGAACTTTTTGCTTGTTGATATTGGATTAATGGCAAGCAGTGGCGTAGATAGAAGTGGGACTTCACCCACGGCCTCGAACTTATAGAGGTCTCGCGAGACCTCTTTGAATTCGATGCCACCATACTTTATTACATCAATCATTTTATAAAGTTCTTCAACTTATTTAAATATTTTTAAAATTATGATAAAAAATGGCCAAGTTAAATCTAACCTACCTTAATATCTCATACATATTTGGATTTTGTACAGAACATGGCACACATTTAGATCTCTATTATTTTTGCGGCGAAACCCACGGCCAAGCATAATTTTAGTATAGAACTTGGCTCACCTTTTTCACATTTATGTTTTTGGTGGGATATTATTACTTTTTGTAAAAACTAGACAGGTATTAATATTTAATATTTTTTCTTGCGTTTCCGTTTTATGCTATTGTCTACATTTTCTTGCCAAACGGTTTAAACGCTAAAATTAAAAACCTTTTTTGTATGGTGACACCCACTTTTTTAAACTTTTCTTATTTTCAGATTTTTTCTACTATTACACACAATTACCGAGCTGAATACCAAATTTTATCTTTCTAGGTTATCTGGAGGTGGGTTAGGTTTTTGATATATATATGTCAGTCAGTCAGTGGAAAATTGACGACTTTTGGACCTTCATATCTTTATAACCGTTTAAGCTAGCTTTATGAAATTTGAGCTTCTAGTTGTCCTTATGGATATAATTAAACGTTACATGGGTTTTGAGTTATGGAGGGGTCAAAAGTGGCACAAAGTGGTTCGTGTAACATTACACACGGCGCGCTCGTAAAGATCGGTCCAAATTTAATTCATTCTGAAAGCAATGCCGCCAAGTACACAAAAAATCATAAAGTAAAGAAACCCTTTTGTGAACAATGATTTATTGCAGCAAAAAATATTCAACCCGACGAGTTTCTAGTTCCTCGCCACGTGCCATCGGTTTTATAGTAGACAGAGGCGAAATAAGAAAATGTTTTGTAAGTAGGTGATACGTGTTTTAGCTATGTATTTTTTATTATTTATCTAAAAATATGTAGTCAGGCTCTGTCCGAGGCTATGTGCATTCGAAAAGGTTTATTTACTTTATCATTTTTGTGTATAGAAGGAACAGTTTAAAAATGTAAATTCGGTGCTCTTTGATAAGAAAAAAATCACAAAAAAGTTTAAAAAATCGGCATGCTTGTCTTTTTATTGTACAAAATAAACTAAAATGTCAGCTTGTTTGGTTAATTCGGTAGTATTCTAATCAGTAATCCGATGATTATTATCTCATATGATATACAGGGTACGACAATAGGTATGATTTTTTTAAATGGAATACCCTGAATATTATATCACCACTAAAAAATCTTTTAAAATGCTTTAAAAAATACTACATTTGATGTGTCTATCTCAATTAGTTTCGGAAATATGACCATCCAAATCTGAAAAATAATTTTAAATTATTCTGAGAAGCGTAATAGAGATACATCTTCCCAACTTTTTTTATTTTTTAACGTATAAAATAAATAAAAACACTGTTTTGTTGGGTAGATTCTGTAGAATCCATATCTTTCATCAGAATGCTTTTATCTTTTAGGATATACAGTGTAGGACAAAACATATTAAACTTTAAAATGGAAAACCTTGTAAATTATAAAAAAATCTTGTATCTGTCCTTACACTCAGAAGTAGCAAAAAGTAGGAAGGCAATTGTAAGTACAAAAACTGATAAAGAAAAAGGTATTTATGTTTACTTAAAATACATTTTAAAGTTTCTTATTACCCCAGTAGAAGTCGTCATATCCTTTTATAATTTTGCGTACATGTAGTTTGGAGTATCTACTTTGAAATACACAGCATAAGCCATTAAAATTTCAAAGTTGGTTTTTGGCCAAAATAATGGATTTCTATCCCATAGTGTATCGGCGCGTCGCTGTAAAGGATAGTGGCGCCTTTGTATAAAATAGTCCGATTGCAGGCGGCCTTTTTTATGTTTTTTGTATTATTTTCAAAGGGTACCGAATTTGCGCTTTTAAAATGTTCTTACTATACTTGGCGGCATCGCTTTCAGAATAAATTAAATATGGGCCCATGGCCCATCTTATACTTGCCTTGACACAGTGCCGCGTGTCTAGATTTATTGGATAGATCTTGGCAACGAAAGAAAAGAGGTCTTGCTGATGCGACTTTACCCACATTTATATTAGTCCAAACTACGCCACTGATGACAAGGACGTTTTAGAGTCATTATATCGATTTTTTGATAATTCAATTACATTTTTTAGTATTATGTTTTTTTAGATATGACGAAATTCACACTCTTGTAGCAAACACTGAAAGAAGATCAGTAGCAGATTTATTTAACAGATCTATAACCGCTGCTATAATATTCCATTTAGTAAAAACTTATACAGAATTCTTCAAAAACAAGGATATAAAGTTTCATAGCACATTTAAAGAATTGGTGTTGCTCCACTTGCAAACTGGAGCTTGTAATTTTCATGAAGTAAGTTATATATGAAAAAAAATCTTAATTCTACTACCCTGTATCTCAATGGTTAAGACATTTAGAACTTAGGTCCTGATGTAAAGGGTAATATTACTAAGGTAATGTTACCAGTAATTTTGGTAAAATTACGTAATATTACCGCAATATTCGGTAACATTGAAAATATATTGTTTTTCCCCTCTATACTCTAACCAAATTAACGCGGCGGCAACCTAACTGAAGCTGAAAATTTAATTGCAACGGAGTTTATCTATAAAACTGAAAGTCGTCATCCAAAGTATTCTTTATAAGTAGATCTTAATATGGAAGCACTCGCCTAATACAAAATTTGCGGTGGTAATATTTTTGCTAAGGAATTCGTCAATTCTAGCGAAAAATCTATGTCTGGGTCTGTTTTGAGACAGGAATTTGCTTGAACTCTAAAATAAGTAGATTGGCTGTAGACATATTAAACTTACCATCGTCAACAGTCGCAACCGAAAGAACCTTCACTACTTAAGGATTTATTTATCGGCAAAGAAAAACTCAACTATCAAAAGTCTAAGTAAAAAGTCTTAATATCAAAACTTACCTAAATTTTATACACCAAATTAATCTTTCCATCTTTTAATGCAGTAAATTTATCAATTATCTATATCTTCATAAAATGGTTTGAGTTTTTATCACTTCCTGTAGAAGCTCCTTTTGAATTTAAATATTGGCCAAAGATAAAAGTCTATCTTGGGATATAGTGTTTCTTAAGAAAGTTTTTAAAGGCTTAAGACAAGAAAAACTCCGTTCCACTGACACGCTTGTCGACGGTATCGTTAAATTTAGCGAAAAAAGTTTATACGCCTCGGTAAAAATGTCTTTATTTGCGCCAACTTGTTTCACTAACTGCTGCAATGAAATATTTTCTATAACTTTCATCAGCCAATATTGGGTCAAGTTTATTTTTGAGCCGCTGATTTTTGGAAATGATTCGGCATATATCTCCAATAAATTTTGAAAATAATTAGTGGAATAGTTTGGTTATACTGGCCAATCTTTGCAGTATCAGCAAGACAAAGAAATTTTAGTTTGTAACAATCTTCGAATCTTACTTACATTTTCATCAAAATATGATCTAATATTTCATAGAGAAGTGCTCTGTACTGTCCTTTAATTTCTTCCTGTGAAAAATCACCATCGCGAATAACACTCAAACGGAAACAGTCGAAATAATATGTGAAAACCAATGAAACGACCAATACTTATACTATCTTTTTAAGGCTAGCGATTTACCAAGCAATACACCTGATACTCCCACCCGCGATTCTGGCAGCCGGCAAGTATAGCGTTGTCGGAGCGTCAAAGCGTAAACAAAACCCCGCATGAGGTGTATACTTCGGTCCGTTTTATATTTGCAATACATCCAATACACTACTTGCTGATCGCGGATTGTGATGTCGCGTTACCGAAAGCGGAGGAAAGCGACTCGCGCCAGCAGTTAATTTATCTGCTAAATTTTCCATAGCGAATTTTACAAATAAGGAATAGAAATGAGAAAAATGAATTGAATAATAGTAATATGTTTTTTTATTTTATTATTTATTTTTGGTAAAGTGGCACTTCACTTACTACACCTGAATAGCTGCCACTAACTCCATATTTAATAAAACATGCATTGCCATCTTTAGCCTTATAAAATAAGGCTAAAGATGGCATCAAATTCACATTTTTTATGAAAACTGGAATAAGGTAGTTTAACAATTAATTAATTATTAAAAAATGTGATTTTGATGCCATCTTTAGCCTTATTTTATAAGAATAAAGATGGGCATGCATGTTTTATTAAAAATGGAGTTAGGTGGTTTTACAATTAGGGTGACGTTATGTTGCCAATAATTATGATTTACTAAATAAAGAAGATCATTCAAGAATAGTGCAAGCTACTGAGGTAGTAATAAAAAGAAGATATCGGTTTTGAAATAATAGACTTGACTTGATTAACGAAAGAGAAAAAAGAATTAGATGACAAGGATGGGGATGATGATGAGGATGATTTACCATTATCCACATTATTACCCCAAGCAACAAGCTGACGTCTTATTGACGTCTCTTTTAGTCATTTTTGGTCACATTTGGTCAGCAAATACGTCATAAGATGACGACCATATGACGTTAAATTGACCTCCGTAAGTCACAGACAAAAGACGTCCCGTTTAGGACGTCATAATGACGTCTTTAAGATGAGGAAAAATTGACGCTTATACTCTTTTTTAAAAGCTAAAATGATACGATATTTTATTTGAAAATTAAAAGAGGAAAAAACTCCTTACTGCTTGCTATTTCCTTGCACTGCAAGGTCGCATCTCTGGGGACACTATCTACTCTGGAGATGCAGATTTTTACACAAGCCGAAGATATTTTCTTCAAAGCTAATTGAGATCATCAACCGCAGACCGGTCTCGTAATATTTTGGTCTCATCGGTACGGTGTAGGCAATAAAAAGCGAAGATGTTGAATAAGCGTGGTAGTTTATTGTCCATTGCGCCATCTATCGGTAGAGTTTTTTTCTATTTCAATTTAGTAAAATTATTAGTCTTATTTTTTTGTTATATGACATTTCGGTTGGATTTTGACACGAATCATATAATGTCACAAAATTTTTAAGGCGGGTTTTCTAAACATTAAGTCATTAGATTTTTATGAGCTAGTATGACGATAAAATGACGTCGAAAAGACGCTACTTCAACGACGTCAAAAACACGTCATTAAAATGACGTCATAATTTTGGTCTGATGACGTCCTATGACCAAAAATGATTTAAAAATGACGGCGTAATGACGTCAGCTTGCTGCTTGGGACGTAATCCATTCTGACTCTGACTAGTTTAAAAAAGCGTTTTTTTGTTTTTCGCAATGTTTTACAGTTTTGAAATTAAAAAAAAACTGTTTTTTTTTTTTTTAATAACCAATGTTACCGTAATAGAGACATTTTGCAACTCTTAAAATAACAGACGTTTTTTGGCCTCCTTATGGTTATCGTTATTAAACATAACGATTACGACAGCAGTTTTAGACAGAGATTTTGCAGCCTCTTTTAAGAAATTTATCTTGCGTCTGCGCTTTCGACACATAACCCTATTTTTGCCTGTGGTTCACCGATTTTCAAGGTAACGAAAAATCCGTATTTACTTTTATTCTTCATAAGATATAAATTGATATTTAAATATATGCAAACACTTCTGTTGATTTCGTTTTTTAAAGTAGATGCAAACAATACAGTATAAGCAAAACACAAAAAATAAGGTTAGGTTTGGTAGAAGAATAAAAAGCAAGTGTGCCAGATTGTAACATCTAAATTAATTACTGATTTGGAATATCCGTAAAAGTGCAAGTCCGTTTTAATTTCTTAACACGATTTGATTTTTACTACTGCTATAAATTTTTCGCAATTAGAGTCTATGTATAAATGATATTTTAATTAATACGGCATGAAAATTTTAACCTTTTAAATAATTGATATTAAAATTTTTACAATCCGGCAACCACGCAGTTTAACATTAACGATAACGATAACAATAAGCTCTTCGGTATTCATCCGTAATTAAAGGAGTCCGGTATGGTTAATAACGATAACCGATCATGTTTGCGTTACTGCTCAGTCTCACAATAACGTTAACCACAACGGAATTGCAAAATAAGGGGTGCAAAATGTCTCTAATATAACGTAATTTTACCGGTAATTTTACATCCCTAGACATAGATTTATTTAAACTTTTTCTCTTAAAATCCCCCAAGGACAAGCATTTTGTTCTAAAATACCCTGGATTAAGTATTAGTATTAATACTTTTGAATTTGTTTTAGATAACTGAAATAAAATCATCCGATAATTCTATGGAGCAACAGGAAATAGGCGCGGAGCCTTCTCTTTCCTGAGTATGTTTAATCATTCGTGCTGCCCAAATGTGGTAAGATATTCGTATGGAAACACGACGATTGCCATCAGTATTGAAAGTATTAAAAAAGGGGAGCAATGCTTTGACAATTATGGGTAAGCAATAAGGCCTCGGCAACGATACTAAGCGTAAGCGGCCAGCGTAGAGCGGAAAGTGTGATAGCGCTGTCTTTGATCTTTATGCGGAAATAAAAAAAACTTGTGCTTTTTAAATCAGCCAGCTGCAATATTCCTGAGCAGAAAGGCCCTGTCGCTGGCTGCTTGAAACAAACAAGGGTGATTCAAAAATCGATCACGAAACTTAAGTAGGTGATTCTACTTGACAAAATAAGGGTAGAGCTTCATATAAATATTTTTCAAAATGTCATTCGTTTTCGAGTTACAAGCCGTCAAAGTTCAATTTTTATTTTGATTTTTTCGCCATATTGCATTTATTTTTTAACCAATCCAGTTTATATTTGGCACACAAATCGAGCTTTGCAGATTCTAAAATTTTAAGACAAAAGTACTTTTTTAAATATCGCCAGATGGCACTTTACCTAAAACTTAAAATTTATTTACATCATAACTTTTATTTGACAGATATCGCAAAGCTGGGGCGCTATTTTGTAGACAATTAAAAACTTATAAATAAGGTACTCTTTATTAAAGTCGATAAACCTCACCGTTTATGCACCAATAGACATGAAAGTTTTCATCAATTTCAATCAAATTACCTACATACATACAGGGTGTCCAGTAACTCAACCGACAAACTTTACGGGGCGATTCTACAAAAGAAAATAAAGATAAAACTTTATATAAACATATAGTCCTAAACGTCTTAGTTTTTTAACTACGGGGTGTTAAAAATTTTAAAAAAGTTTTTTTTTATTTAACACACAGTAGTTCAAAAACTAAGACGTTTAGGACATATGTTTATATGAAGTTTTTTCTTATTTTTTGTTGTAGAATCGTTTGGTTAAGTTTGTCGGTTGAGCTACTGGACACCCTGTATGTATGTAGGTAATTTGATTGAAATTGATGAAAACTTTGATGTCTATTGGTGCCTAAACGGTGAGATTTTTCGACTTTAATAAAGAGTACCTTATTTTTTAAGTTTTTAATTGTCTACAAAATGGCGCCCTCAGATTTGAGATATCTGTCAAAATAAAAAAGTTATGATGTAAAAAAATTTGGGTTTTAAGTAAAGTGCCCTCTGACGGTATATAAAAAAATACTTTTGTCTTAAAATTTTAGAATCTGCAAAGCTCGATTTGTGTGTGTCAAATATTAACTGGATTGATTAAAAATAAATACGATATGGAGAAAAAACCAAAATAAAAATTGAACTTTGACGGCTTGTAACTCGAAAACGAATGACATTTTGAAAAAAATATAAGAAGCTCTACCCTTATTTTGTCAAATAAAATCACCCCCTTAAGTTTCGTGATCGATTTTTGAATCACCCTGTATAAATGAAAACCCTGTACACAATATTCTTATAATGTTACATTTTAATGTACAATTGACTTTCTTTAAGAAATATTGACTGTGTCTGAAGGATCAAATCGTTTTATGTAATTTTCATTTGTGGTCGTGAAAAAAATTGAAATTCTAATGTAAACAGTCAAATTTAAAAACCAATATTATTTATTTATTTTTCTAGATATCATCATGCAATAATGCCAAAATCCGAAAGAAAATCCAAACTGAAAAACAGTACTTTTTCGACTGCACCTGTAGAGCTTGTATAAACGACTATCCCTTGTATGAATCTTTACCTTTAATTAAAAAATCCGATGAAGTTGTCTCCACCGATGACTTAAAATATTTACACGAAAATAATTTAGAAGAAGCGAAGAAAATTTTCAAGACGACTCTGGAGAAAATAAAAGCGTTTGAAAGGGTCAAGCCTAACAAGAATTTGGCGGAGTTACAGGAAGTACTTAAACAATGTTATTTTATTTTTAGGACTATTAAAACCCCTATTTGATTAAATTTGTGTTTTATTTTTTATTTAGTTTTATACAGGGTGTCCAACCGGGAACTGCCCATATAACATTTTTTGCCGGCCTTGTACATTTAATTTACTGGCATTGCCAACACTCTTTAATGGCAAGGCATTGGCAAAAAGGTATCAAAAAGACGCGAAAGTGGGCAATTGGCCGTTATTAGATAGTAAATCAAAAGAAAACACTTTAAAATAGTAAGTATTTAAGGGACAGTTTCACTCAATTTTCAGATCTAAAACATAGGGAGAAATTTTTTAAAGGACTTAAATGTAAAAAAACTATTAAATATATATATATATATATATATATATATATATATATATATATATATATATATATATATATATATATATATATATATATATATATATTATTAACACGTCTTTAAAACTTTTAATAAGGCAACTCCCTGATTTCATATAATTTTTTAGGTAACTTTAAATTTAAAAGGTTTTAAACAAAATGTTTACAGCTCCTAACAGTCTACTTGAATAACCCGCCTTCTTGACTAGTCATCACCAATTAATTACACAACACACAATAATTAGGTAATGAATACACTTAATTATGTCTACTTAAAACTCTTTTCTTTAAAAAACTAGAAAACCACTTAGAAAACAATTGCACAAGCGGCCAAACAAAAGCAAGGTTGCCTCATCTGTCAAATTGTCAAATCTCGTATTTCGGCAAAGCGGGAAATTTGAATTAATCACCTTCGGTCGAAATCGTCGAAATTAACCTAGCTAATTTTACCATTATTTTATTTTTATTCTCTCAAAAATACATAATAAACATTTTGTTTGACTTAATTTTTATTTGCATGATTTGTATCAATAAAATGTTAGGAAAAGGCCATCTCCTTTAAATTATGTAAAAACATAAAATATTGTTGTTTAGCGGCCATTAAAAATAAAACAGATCAAAAAAATTGCTCGAATGTTAGTTAAAGACCAATGTTAATAATATGGTTTGAAAAGTATAAATATGCGTTGAAGGTTGCCTTCAAAAATCCAATATTTATTTGCTGCTTTACCATCAATGCCAATATGAAAAATGTATATTGCCGGCAAATAGTGTTTGATGGGTGCTGCAATCGATTTCTTAAAAAAGTAGACTTTCGAAAATTTGTGAGCATTATAAAGTCAGTGGGGGACATACAACTAAAGTATTTCCATAGTTCTACCACTTTCGATTATACCGGAAGTTAATGTCAACTTCCTTATTTTAAATGGAACACCCTATATATTATTTATTTTTTAGATTTTGCGTGAAATTCTAAACAAAAGTTAAGTATAATGTTCTATACTTAAGTCCAACCGTTTTCGACTTATTTTAAGTTTTATGTCAAAAATGACGTTTGCAAGCCATTACATAACCATCATTTTTTTCTAAACAGAAGCCTTTAATATGAGTGGCGTTCGGTTCCTTGTAAAAAAATAACTTTTTTAGCAGTAAATAAATAGTGGTCAAAAATTATCGTTAAAAATTATAACCACAAAAACCTTTAAAGTCATTTTTTTAATGGAAAACCATATCTTTTTTACCATTATCCTATTAAGCAATAAAAATAAGGGCAAGTTTGTATAAGTATGTCTATTCTAAAAATTTATAGTTTTCGAAATATTAACAATTTATTATTTATCCATTTTAACAATGCTTTTAAGTACGGCTTAGTTTGGATTCTAGTTGGCCCTGACCACGAACAGCGGTGTCATAGCCAACTACACCGTACCTACCCAAGCAAATTAATAATATTTCAAAAACTATCAATTTTTAGAATACACATCCTTATACAAAATCACCCTTATTTTTGATGCTTAATAGGATTGGGTAAAAAGATGGGGTTTTACGTTTGAAAAAATTGATGGTTACACAATGGCTTGCAAAAGTCAGTAGGGAAAGATAGGGAGTTTTGCATCCTCCGTCCCCGGGGGAGCTTATTATCTTAAAATCTCTGACGTCATTTAAAATTTAGGAATCTTGCGCAACGCGTTATTTAGGGCGTGGTCCCTACTATCTGTCAAACCATAAATGTCATCTGTCAAATGTTAAATGTCATCTGTCACCTGTCATATGTCAAAAATCACGTGACTTACAAAATGGCCGCCATGCGTAAGATACTGGCGCTAAGACCATAAATTGATTTGCGCAAACGCGAAAATCCTAAGTCATACCGTTTTGTCGTAAATCTTAAAATAAGTCAAAAACGGTTAGACTTAAGTATAGGACAAGTTAAATGCAGAAGTTGTTCAGTGAAATGTATTTTTTAGTATTTTTATTGTATCTCTTATGGTTTTTCCAAAATTATAGTATTTAATTTTATATGGGACACCCTGTACATTAACACACATTATGCATGTGCATTATTTATGCACATTTTAGTTCCTTGGACGGTAAAAAAAATGTATTTTATTGTCTTTAGGAAAAAAATAATGTAATGCCATCATCTTAAAGGCATATTTTTGCCAAAACCTTTTTAATCGTGGATGCCATCATCATAAATGCATTTTTTCAGCATAACTTATTAATGATGGATGCCATCATCCCAAACGCATTTTTTTCATCATAACTTATTAATAATAAATGCCATCACATTTTCTGCAACACGTGGCCTAATAACGGCCAATTGCCCATTTTGATATGTTTTTGATACCTTTTTGCCAATGCCTTGCCGGCATAAAATGGTATATGGGTTTATTTTTGAAATTAAAGAAAAATATTGTTTGGGAAACTTGTTCAAAATTAAAAGTTATGTATTATATTAAAAGCAGAATCTTCTATTAAAATATTGGAAAAAAAACTTTTTCAACTTACCCCGTATAGAGATTTAGTCAAACTAAATTACCTATCGTAAATAATCCGCATTTACCATAAATTTTCAAAAAATTTAAGGCTTTTGTTATTTTTAAATCATTTTTTTAGTTTTCGATGTTTTGTTACTTCATATTACTCGAATAATTTCTACCAAAGACAGAGTATAGGTGGGGGATCATTGTTAGCTTAATCCTTTTTTAATTCCTTAATTAAACGGATTTTAAAGCAAAGGTAGTTCCGAAAATCCCAATTTTATCTGATAAAATTTGGTTCGCAATTTGGTCAAAATTTAATCTTTTATAAGTATCTAAGTACGTGACAAAATTTTGTCCATAGATTCGACGTCACCAAAGCAAAAAATTACGTGTTTTTTAAAGGGATCTAAATGTATTTAAATAAATCAGGAATAACAGAAACAGTTAATTTAGTTTAATCTCATCTCTAAAAGGGGTAAGTTGGAAAAGTAAAATTGTTTCTATTTTTTTTTTAATAAGAGCTTTTGCTTTTAAAATATCACATACCTTTTCCTTTTATTTCTAAACAAGTTTTCCAAATAATATTTTATCCTTATTTTAAAAATAAAAGTAGTTTTCTCTTATCTCATATTCGTAAATTTGCATCTACCTCGTATACGCAATGATTTATTTAAATTTTGAGTAGTGTTTTGTAAGTTTCGGTATAGAAGGAACAGTTTAAAAATGTACATTCGGTGCTCTTCACATCACAAAAAGTTTAAAGCAAATAAATCGGCATGCTTGTCTTCGCGGCCGCCTTTGCTATATTTCTTTTATGATATGCCGGTTGATGCAGCTGGTCATCGCACTATGGGATAGAAATTAATTTTTTGGACAAAATTCTGAAACTTACCAATCTAACTTAAAATGAGGTGCTTTTTACTGGAAAAATATTATAAATTAATACAAATGCTTTTTGGAAACCTAACACCTATTATATGTTAATATAAATTTACACCCCACTTAACATTATTATTTTTTATTGTACAAAATAAACTAAAATGTCAGCTTGTTTGGTTAATTCGGTAGTATTCTAATCAGTAATCCGATGATTATTATCTCATATGATATACAGGGTACGACAATAGGTATGATTTTTTAAAATGAAATACCCTGAATATTATATCACCACCAAAAAATCTTTTAAAATGCTTTAGAAAAATACTACATTTGATGTGTCTATCTCAATTAGTTTCGGAAATATGACCATCCAAATCTGAAAAATAATTTTAAATTATTCTTAGAAGCGTAATAGAGATATATCTTCCCAACTTTTCTTATTTTTTAACGTATAAAATAAATAATAACACTGTTTTGTTGGGTAGATTCTGTAGAATCCATATCTTTCATCAGAATGCTTTTATCTTTTAGGATATACAGTGTAGGACAAAACATATTAAATTTTAAAATGGAAAACCTTGTAAATTATAAAAAAATCTTGTATCTGTCTTTACACTCAGAAGTACCAAAAAGTAGGAAGGCAATTGTAAGTACAAAAACTGATAAAGAAAAAGGTAAAAAAATCTTTGACAAAAGTAGCGAGACTTCGAGAGACTGCATCAGAAACACAACAATAGCTCTTAGTATTTAAACTCTTTTACTTTTTTAGTAATCAAGGGTAATAATAAACTAAGTAGATTAAATGTTGTATATTTATATTTACTTAAAATATATTTTCAAGTTTCTTATTACCCCAATAGAAATCGTCATATCCTTTTATAATTTTGCGTACATGTAGTTTGGAGTATCTACTTTGAAATACACAGCATGAGCCATTAAAGTTTCAAAGTTGCTTTTTGGCCAAAATAATGGATTTCTATCCCATAGTGTATCGGCGCGTCGCTGTAAAGGATAGCGGCGCCTTTGTATAAAATAGTCCGATTGCAGGCGGCCTTTTTTATGTTTTTTGTATTATTTTTAAAGGGTACCGAATTTGCGCTTTTAAAATGTTCTTACTATAGTTTTCTCTTATCTCATATTCGTAAATTTGCATCTACCTCGTATACGCAATGATTTAATTAAATTTTGAGTAGTGTTTTGTGAGTTTCGGTATATTCAGGGACTTTTATCAAAAATAAAATTTTGAGAAATCAAAAATAAAAAAAATTTTGACATGGTTCAACATTTCGGGCAGTCTCTGTCTAATGTATTTCATAGTATAAACTAAAAATTTCGGACTTTCATTGTTTTTATTTATTTATTCACACAACGTTTCGGGCAGTAATATTTCTGTCCGTTTTCAAGTGTAAACTGTTTACCATTTTTAATTAGGTTTTAAAATTTTTTAATAGCAATTAGGTAACAACAACATCAAAAAATTTTAATTAAATAATTTATATCATATTCACAAATTCTTAAGTACTTAGAAAAACACAAAATTTTATACGACAGGCAGTATGGATTTAGCCACAAAAGATCTACAGCAGATCTTCTTTCCTTCGTATCACACTGTTGGAATAAGTCTCTTGAGTTTCTAGGTGAGTCCCAGATCGTTGCTCTTGATATATCCAAAGCTTTTGACCAGGTCTGGCATGCCGCACTTCTTAATAAACTTCCCTCCTATGGTCTTTCAACTAAACTCTGTACTTGGCTCTCTAGTTATCTATCTGATCGACGTATATCAGTTATTGTGGACGGCCATTCTACAAGCTTTCACCAAGTAAATGCTGGAGTCCCTCAGGGCTCAGTTCTGGCACCAACATTGTTTCTTCTTCACATCAACGACCTTCTCTCGTCCACAACTAATTCCATTCGTAGTTTTCGACGATAGTACCCTTCACTCCAGTTTTCAGGTTCCTAAACCCATCACTAAACCTGACTTAGAAAATAAACGCAAAGCGATGCAGATATCTCTTTCGCAGGATCTTAATTTAATATTGGATTGGGGCGCCAAAAATCTCGTCCATTTTAATGCATCCAAAACACAGTCATGTTCCTTGTCGCGAAAAGAGTCATCAAATACTCATCCTCTACTTATGAGCGGCCAAGTTTTACAGAGCAAAGACACCTTCAATCTCGTGGGCGTCACATTTGAAAGTAACCTTAACTGGCATAAACACATTGTGTCTATAGCCACGGCAGCTTCGAAAAAGCTTGGATTTCTCTTTCGAGCTAAAAGTATTTTTCCGCTTCTAATTTATACACTTTATATGTGTCCCAAATCCGACTTCCCTTGGAATATTGTTCTCATATCTGGGGCATGGTGTCCCCAACAACCCTGAGCATTCTTGATTCTATTCAAAGAAGAGCTATTCGTCTCATTAATGATCCTTCACTTACAGAAAGACTTCCCTCTCTTGCCCATCGTCGGGCTGTGGGGGATTTATCGCTTTTTATAGGTGCTTCCATGGCTTCTGCTCTGAAGAATTGTCCAGTATAGTTCCTCCACTCACGGTTCCCAACAGAGAAACTCGTGGTTCCGCGCGTATGCATCCCTATACGGTCCAACTGGACAGGCCCCGAACTTCTCACTTTGTTCGTTCTTTTATCCCTAGAGTTTCTAGATTGTGGAATCTGCTGCCCGTGGAAGTTTTTCCTTCCCCCAAATCTTCAAGTATTTAAGTCCTGTGTCAACAAACTCCCTCTTACCTCGCTTAAGACACCCACGGTACGTTAGTATTTAGGCTTTTAGCCTTCGTGGTTTGTCCAAAAAAAAAAAATCTACTCCAACAAATTTAACAATTTTTTTTTGAGAAATTTAAAAAACCTATATTTTGAGAACGAAAGGTTTTGAGGACCTTTGTTTAATGATGAAAAGGGAGCACAAGGGGGATTTCGGGATTTACTACGGCAGCTTAATGTACCGGAGGATACCTTGTACCACGTTAAGTATCTCCACCAAATATAAGCACCGTATACAGATCGTAAAAAACAAAAAATATCAATCAGAAATTTTCGAGCGCGTCAGATTAAAATAGGTTGTATATTCCACTAATCTGACAATTTGAGAGTGACTTAAAGAAAGCGGAGGGCTGCAAAGTTTTTAAAAAACGTCATTTTGATATTTTTGAGCGTGGTTACTTTTTTTATTTTAAAAAAATAATTTAAGGATAGCCAAAAATATGTAGAATAATTTTAGAACGATCCTCACGATTTCATTGCTCATAAATAAGCTCCTTCTTTTTTTGTTACACACATTTAAAAATACTCTTTTTGTTAGTAAGGATTATAACCACATTATTAAGTGACACCCTGTATAATACTGGTGATCATATGTATACCATTAGTTTCAAATTTAATGGTATATTGATGTTTTTATAAATATGGGTTATTTACCCTATATATGATTTTGGCAATAAAAATACCATTTAATTTATTTATTCCGTTCTGGATTGGCACAATAAAAACTAGCGAAAAGTAATACCTATATTATTTTTTTCCCTGCTCAGATCTTACCGATAAAAACAAATACCATTACTGATTTTCTTTGGATAAAAAATCGATTAAATGGTAATAAAAATTTATATGCAAGGGGCTTATAACGCCATCTTTGCGATGTTCACAATTTTTTTATTAAAGAAAAATATAGCTTGTTGACGTAATTTTCAATTAACGCTTTTTTTAATCCTACTGTCTACAATGTTTGTAATTTCCTCGCTATAAAAAAATTAAATAGCTTTTCATTACATAAAATCACACAAGCCGGTCAGACAGCTGTCTGTCTGTCTGTTTAAGAACTTAATTAAAATATTTTTGGCAAGTATCAATAAAACACTGTTTGAACGAAAATCTTTATTTAAAGTCTGGACGAACTATTTCACATATCATAAAACTATTTTAAAACAGCAGAGGCATTTTTAAAAAAGTAAAAGTGAATCTATTCCTGTAAAAAATATGTACAGAGTGGGCCAAATTCAACGCTTTTTTGGGGAAAAGTCATCTTTCTGCAGTGCTGAATCTAGCGCCCAATCTGCACAGTACGTACATTTTACATCCATTTTACGTCGTTACGTCCAGGGATCTAAAATGTACGTCTTATGTATGTAATTTAAAGTACGTCTTATGTATGTACTTTAAGAAACCACTTATATACGTACATACATCCTATATATACAGTGTGTCTAGGTAATTAAGTTGGCGTCATATGGATTTTTTTTTATTATTCATTTTACGAAAAAAGTTAAAGCTAGTTTATACAGACGCTAAAAGCGAATTGCGAAACGCGAATTTCATTCTCATTGGCCAATTTCACATAAAATTAAAGGCGGGTATAATTCAAAATAAAGATAGTTTAAAGATGTTGCGAAGTCGCAAAATTTAAAATCTAATGGGCGAGAAACTTGAGATCATTTTAATTTCTGGCGAATGTGCGCGTGCGCACATGCGTAGAAACAAGAGGATATTTGTTATATGTCATTTCAAAAACAATTTTGTTATTGTTATTTTTATGTCATTCTATTAGCTGTTTGGAACGTTATTTTTGTGTTAATTTTTTTAGTATTTTCTGTTTTTGATTTGAATTAATATTAACTTCTATCTATCTATCTATCTATCTATCTATCTATCTTTTTTTTTTTTTTTTAAGAGGTTGGGAAATCTGTTTATCAGACATCCCCAAGCTTTGATGTTATGAGATGTTCTAGCGCTTGGGGAGTGCGGTTTCCGGCAAAATTGCCGCCAGCTAAAACCCCTTCCTCTGTCGCCTCTACGCCCGATGCTGGTATCCGCTCGCGCATTACTTCGGCATCGGCGTTGTCCCGTGAATTTTCCAGTATTCACTTATGGCTATCTAGTGCTTCAATGCTAGGATGTGTGTCTTCTTTATGTCTATCTTTTCATATGAGATATCACTTTTGTCACTTATATTCTAACGACGAGTCACAACAATAATCAGGTTTTGTATATGCATGGTTAAGTCAATATATCACAGTCTGGCAATTATCACAGGTGTTGATTCAGTTCATTCAGCATCAGGGTGCTAGGGGATGTCTCTGATGCATTTCTTTACTCACAATTATTTGCTTAATCGTATTATATGCACGGCTCCAGCTTTCCTCGTCTCCTAATAACGACTCCATCATGTTTAGGGGATTAAAAGTTCTTCCCGTGTGTCTTAGGTAGTCCCCCGGCATTCGTCCCACCTGCTGCAGTAGAAGAGAGTGTGTTGCACATCGTCCTCTTCTTTGCAGTAGTCGCAGCTGCTTGTGTCTGATCTTCTCCGCTCGAAGAGATACTTCCTAAAACACCCGTGGCCTGACAGGGCCTGTGTGATGAAATAGTCTACCTCGCCGTGTTTGCGACTTATCCATCTATCGATGTTGGGGATTAGGTAGTAAGTCCATCGTCCCTTTGTGGAGTTATCCCAGTGCTCCTGCCATCTTGTCATGAGGTTTTCTCTAGCAATATTTTTGTCACAGCCCGTGTATTTTTCACGTCTTTCAGTAATAAGCAGATTCATCGGGGTATTCCAGCTATGACTGCCACAGCATCTGTGGATATGCTATCTATCTATCTATCCTATCTATCTATCTATCTATCTATCTATCTATCTATCTATCTATCTATCTATCTATCTATCTATCTATCTATCTATGTAATGGAATCTTTGAGCCTAATTTTTACCAACTTCCAGCGATTCAATTTCTTTGAAACTTTGCACACGTATCAAGGACCGATGACAATGCAATAATTTAAAAACAGCATCCCGTTATCCTGATTAGGACCGCCAGGATAAATAAATGTCCTCAATACTACTCTTGACAAAATGGCGAAGGAATTTTTTAGTGAATAAACTGGAGCATTTATTTTAAAAAACTAATTGATATATCGAACTAAAAAATGAAAAATAAATAATAGTTTAAAAAACTAAAAAAACACGCTTTTATATGCAACCGAACTAAAAATTAGAAAATAATTTTTCATTACAAAGAGTTTGTCACTTCAGAATAAAAGCGTGGGGTGCTTAATATATTAAATGTTATAATTATTCTATTTGCAAATATTTATGAGGGAAAAGTTATGAAAAAATAGTAAAATGCACCTACGCTTTTTACTCTGAAGTGACAAACTCTTTGTAATGAAAAATTATTTTCTAATTTTTAGTTCGGTTGCATATAAAAGCGTGTTTTTTAGTTTTTTAAACTATTATTTATTAGGTTTTAGACCATGCAGAACTTTTTATAAAGAGTAACTTATTTTCGTAAAATCAATAATAAAAAAGTTTTCCTTATGACGCCAAACGTAGACAAACTGTATAGAGCCTATAACGGGAAACCTTTTATACAGGACGTTTTTTCTATCCTTCTTGGTTATAGTTAAAAAGTAGGTGGTAAAATATAAATGAAAACCCTGTACGTTTTCGATTTTCAAATTTTCAAATTTTAGAAAGTCCAATTTTTTCGTACATAAAACGTACATTGGCTGATTGGGTATATACAGGGTATCCCACCGGGAACTGCCCATATAACATTTTTGCCGGCGTTGTACATTTAATTTACTGGCATTGCCAACACTCTTTAATGGCAAGGCATTGGCAAAAAGGTATCAAAAAGACGCGAAAGTGGGCAACTGGCCGTTATTAGGCCACGTGTTGCAGATAATGTGATGGCATCCGTCATTAATAATTTATGATGAAAAAATGCGTTTAGGATGATGGCATCCATCATTAATAAATTATGCCAAAAAATGCGTTTAGGATGATGGCATCCAACATTAATAAGTTATTGGCAAAAAAATGCGTTTAGGATAATGGCATTTATCATTAAATAAGTATTGCAAGTTTTATAAGTTGAATGTCCCAAAAGTTAAATAACATATTTAGAATTTTGTAATCGAATAAAATGAGAAAAAGGGCAGGAAAACTTTATCAATAAAAAAATTTACATAATATAAATTTTTATACCGTAACAATAAATCAAAAAAATAAAAAGTATGTAATAAAATAAAAAAAAGATAGTAAATCAAAAGAAAACACTTTATATAAATTTTAGAAAGTCCAATTTTTTCGTATAAAACGTACATTGGCTGATTGGGCGTAAATCCGTCAATCGACCGATTCAGCGCCAGATCGAAAGGAGCACCAATTTAAGGAAAAAAAAGTAAAAGTTAAATATTTCTTTTTATGTGGTAACTCAGGCTCCCCAGGTAGTAGTTATTTACAAAAAATAACGTCCGTGGTGGCACTATCGCGTTGTCTAAAAGGTGTTGTGAAATGCAAAAATTGCATGTTTCAGTACTGGGATAACGTTGACGGAACAGCGTGGAAAAGGGGTTAAACATCTAATAACCCGACACCCACGGTACTCTGGTACTTAGGCATAAAGCCTTCGTAGAGTGTTAAACAGATAAAAAAAAACTTAGTTTCTTCAAGACTTTATATTTAAATAATGTTTTCTGTTTAAATAAAACGAAATCTTTTGTAATGCAAGTTTCAAGGGAGTTTCATGCATCACGTGACTTTTGGTGTTCGTTGATTGGTCGGACGGAAGAGCCGTTCGCCGAACCTCAGACGCTTGTCCCCTTAACCCTGGTAACGCCCCTGTTGTTAGGTAAATTAGATAATATTAGCATATCTGCAAAAACAGTGGATTCTATTAAAAAAAAATCCTAAACATATGTCAAGGTCAAAGCAACCTAAATCTATGATTTTTTATAACCATAATTCAATTACCGATAAATATTTTCTAAACGGTTCTATATTTAATCTTGATAATTAGTTAATCCTCATACACTTAGATTGTAACAAAAATGTCAACCGCGAAAATAAATTTGGTAATCAGGAAAAATAGAGAATTATTGCACAGTGAAATAAGGCCAGGCACTAATAATAGCTTTGTTCGCGGGTCTAGTAATGAACCGATTCTGAACCAGAACCGAACTGGTTTAGAATTGTTTTAAAGCGCATGTCTAGTTATTTATTAGTTTGGAATTTTTATTTACCGCGAACGATTTTCTATACAGCTGAGGATGTATTCTAACCTAGCCTTTTGGTTAGGATTTTTCATGGTTAAATTTAATACTATACAAAAAAATTGAAGAAAAAGGTAAATTGTTATACTATCGAATGCCACTCGAGGTCTCTCGGCGGAAGACGAGGGATTCCCTGCCTCCTCTCGTTTTTAACATAAGTATGTGTATTTAACTAAGGATAAAATTCAAACAACAAGAAATGGTCAGATCTTGTAATATTGTCTATATTTTTTAATTAAATCTTTATTTATTTTATTGCATACATACATTCCTACGGAATGCAATTAAAAATCCTTTGTTTATATACGGTCAGAATCACAAAAATATAAAAAAAAATTCAACAGGTATATTAACCCGCATTAAAAGTGGCAGAAACAAATAAACTGTAATACAACGGTTTATTTCTGTACCACAAAAACAGAAAACAGCTGACCATGTCGACAATGCGCATGAAATTCCGCACTGAACTTTTAGTTCCAACACAAATCCCAGGACTGCTAATCGGGTTACGAACCGGTAACGAACTGATTCCATTGTAACCCGTGAACACAGAACTGTTACTAAAAATTCAGGATTTTACTAACCGCGAACACTGCTTTTTCACTGCGCATGCGAATAGTCCCAGAACCGGTTCAGAATCGCACCCGCGAACAAAGCTATACCGGCATTATTTTGGCATCTGAGCTTGCGCAGATGCAAAGTAGGATAAGGACTCCCTTAATAAGTATAGTGCCTGGCTTTATTTATGTCGGTTTTAGTTCGTGCCTTATTTTGGTCTTATTTTAATCTCGCAACTGTTCGTCTAACCGAACGGCTGCCGACCACAAAATCGAAAAGTTTTTAGAAGTAAAAATACTTAAAACCTTGCTTTTTCGAATGTATTTCTGTAATTGTGTTAAACAAAACCCTACAACACAAAACAATAAAAAAATCTACCAAAATTTTTCCCCTTTTTTTGGGTTATGGTACTGTGAACATGATTTGCAATAACCCTAAATTATGGGTACAAGCACTATTTAAATAAGGCCGGTATTAATAATTTTCGAGCTTAATAATTCTCTAATAATTAATTTTTAAACATTTTTAAATTCATGCCTAACGAAATACATTAACTTAGTATGCCGTACATGTTTATACTTATTAAACTTCTTTCGCAAGGCTTAATTTTAAAAATGATAAAAATAAAGTGGTTTTCAAAAGCGATTTTTTTTGCTTTTCAAAATTTTTTGTAACCGCCCCATCAAAAGAAGTATACAGGGTGTCTCTAAAAATCTGTACAAAATGCTATCATAAATTCCTTGGACCAAAATACGACGACTTAACCCAATTATCCTTAGGCCCAGTTGTACAAAGCAGGTTTAAACTCAGTTCAATTAAACTGAGGTCAGGCCTTGAACTTTCCGTAAAATCTTAATATTGCTGTCAGTGTCAAGGACTTCAAAGAAATTGAGATTTTACGGAAAGTTCAGAGCCTGACCTCAGTTCAGTTGAACTGAGTTTAAACCTGCTTTGTACAACTGGGCCTTAGTCGACAAATTTATCGTTTGCAAGATACAGGGTGTCAAAAATCTTTATTTTATTTCAGTTATTTTTAAATATTTTCCTTACTATAAAACATTTTTCCACAAAATTTAGTATCAGGAGGTTTTTTAGGTTGGGGAGTCAAAATATGCTAGTGTTTTTATTGTAAAATTTGAGAGAGCCACTAGCAGTCTATTGCTTAGGTTCAAAGTGCCGTAAAGGGGACCACAGACGATCAATATTTTTGAGCAAAATATTGTACAATAATATTGCTAGTCGTCCCCAAACAGTGCAATATATTTACACAAAGACTATATTTAATATATTGCACAATAACTAGTTTTGTTTTGTAATTACCGGTTAAAGCATGGATAAGAAAAAAGTAGCTGCTTAAAACATGTTTGAAAATAAGAAAAACCTTTATTTCTTTCTCGATTGCTTTTGAACCCATATTTGTGTAATTGTTTTTATAAAACAAATACTCTTTCGTATTTGAAAACTGAAATATTTGTGCAATATTACCCACACACGGCACAATAAATCACTATTGCACAATAAAAATTAAATTGTTGTTGATTAACACAATATATTGTAGAAGCTCTCAAAAGTCATTAAAATAAGGCTAAATTAACTTCCTATTTTAACAATTACCACGCCAAATTGTATTAAAATTGAATGAGGCATATTTAGGAAATTATAAAATTCCGATTTTCTTTTTTAAGTTTAACACCCTGTACCTTATAAACAAAGCATTTTCGACCTAAGTTTATATGAACTTTTTTCCTAAAATTGGCTCAGGCATACGGCCTTCAATTTTTCTTACCGCGATTAGAAAACACCCTGTATATGCAAAATACTAAAAAAAATGATTTGTGAATTTAATAAATTAACTATTTTTAGCCCGGCGTCCCAATATAGCAGAATAGACAAGGAAATCAAAATAAATCATTAAGGCGCAACTAGAAGAATAAACTCCACATGCACCGGCTTCACAATTAAAATATGATCTATCTAGTCTAAAACATTTTTAATAGAAAAAAAAATACATCGCACAAAAAAAAATCCGTAAAAACGTACAGTGGTCGATAAAAAAAAATCATCAAAATGCACTTAAGTAAAGTTACTTTTATTTTTGCCGCTTTCATCGCAGTATTAAATGTCCTTTTGGTTTCGGGGACACCCAAAGGAAGAGCTGATGACCTCAATTTAGTGATTTTACACAATAACAGCATTCCTGGTAGGTTCGAGGAGACAAAACTGAATTCTGCAATGTGCCAGGAGGATAAAAATAAGAGTTGTGTTGGTAAGTGTTATTTTTAATTCTTCATTTTATTCACGGTGAGTGTCTTATTAAAAGATCTTGGAAACTTCTAAAGATACATGTTTTTAATTTTGGCGCTAGATTTAGATAATATTGATCTTAATTAGTAAATATTTCACGTTTTAGGGACTTTCGGTTACACCAGAAGTGTGTACCAACTTGTTTATTTTAAATGGAACACCCTATATATTATGACATTTTCGGATTCTACACAAAATTCTAAGCATATTTTGTGTATCATGTCCTATATCTAAGCCCAAGCGTTTTTGAAATATTTAAATTAACTTCAAACTGGGTCTGTAAACGTCAAAAATGACGTTTACAGACCCAAACTATTAATTAATTTATCCTATAAAAATTCCTTATTATTTAATTTGGGGTAAAATTCCTATTTAAGCGGACTCAGTTTAACTAAGTATTTATAAAGTTTAAAGAAATATTAATACGGTGTGTTTAAAAAATAAGATTAAAAATGAAATTGACAAAACTACCAAAAGTCAAATTATTTAAATGGGTTTAATAAAAATAATATAAGTTAGGTTTGTAAAAAGCTGCTTATTCCTAAAAGTTATAGTTTTCAAGATATTTTCAATCAAATATTTTTATTTGGCTAATAAGCTGTAAATTTAAAATTAGGTTATAATGTATTCTTAGTTAGCTATGATAGCGTTGAATGACAGACGATTACAGACGATACATTTCTTTAGCATTTGATTGTCTTTCCCCAGCAAACACTATTTGCCGGCAATGTACGTTTTTCATATTGGCATTGATGGTAAAGCATTGGCAATTGGTGGCAATATTATGCCAACATCTTATACGAATTAAAAAGTCAACCCTAAATAAACACTTAATTGGCAATAAATTTTACATGCAGGCGAATTGCCGGCAAGCATACAAAAATGGCGGCATACCAATCCTGATTAAATAAAGCACGCGTTTTTGTTGCAGGCAAATAAATATTGGATTTTTGAAGGCAAACCTTCAACGCATATTCATACTTTTTAAACCATATTATTAACATTGGTATTTAACTAACATTAAAGCAATTTTTTTGATCTGTTTTATTTATAATGGCAGCTAAACAACATTATTTTATGTTTTTTACATAATTTAAAGGAAATGGCCTTTTCATAATATTTTATTGTTAAAAATCATGCAAATAAAAATTAGGTGAAACAAAATGTTTATTATGTATTTTGGAGCGAATAAAAATAAAATGATGGTAAAATTAGCTACGTTAATTTCGACCGAAGGTGACCGCTTTGTGCATTTGTTTTCTACGTGGTTTTCTAGCTTTTTAGTTTCTTTTTAAAGAAAAGAGTTTTTAATAGACATAAATAAATGTATTCATTATCTAATAAGTGTGTGTTGTGTGATTAATTGGTGATGGCTAGTCGAGAGAGGCAATATATTCAAGTAGACTGTTAGGAGCTGTAAACATTTTGTTTAAAACTTTATTAAAAGTTTTAAAGACGTGGTAATAAAAAATATCATATATATTTAATAGTTTTTTTGACATACCGATAGATGGCGTAATGGACAATAAACTACTACGTTTCTGCAATATCTTCGCTTTTTATCGTCTAAACCGTACCCATTAGACAAAAATAATTTGAGAGCGGTGTGCGGTAGGTGATCTCACTTAGTTTTGAAAGAAATATCTTCGGCTAGTGTAAAAATCTGCATCTCCAAGTTGGACAGTGTTTCGAGAGATGGTACTTTGCATTGCAAGGAAATTGCATGCAGTAAGGAGTTTTTCCTATTTTTAATTTTCAAATAAAATATCGCAAAATTTTAGCTTTTAAAAAAGTATATGCGACAATTTTCGTCAATAAGACGTCAGCTTGCTGCTTGGGAGTATCTGCATTTGCCCACTTTCGTGTCTTTTTGTTATCTTTTTGCCAATAACTTATTAATGATGGATGCCATCATCCTAAATGTATTTTTTATCATAACTTATTAATGACGGATACCATCACATTATCTGCAACACGTGGCCTAATAACGGCCAATTGCCCACTTTCGCGTCTTTTTGATACCTTTTTGCCAATGCCTTGCCATTAAAGAGTGTTGGCAATGCCAGTAAATTAAATGTACAACGCCGGCAAAAAATGTTATATGGGCCGGCGCCGTAATAGCCAACTAATAATAAAATTATTTAAATCTGCAACTTATTAGCCAAATCAAAAGATAAAATTATAAAATTTGGGGTTTCTATTTAAAAAAATTGACCTTTGGTAGTTTCCTCAATTTTTTTTAAATCTTATTTCTTAAACACCCTGTATTAATATTTTTTAAACTTTATAAATACTTAATTAATTTGGGTCCTCGTAGAGAGCAATTTTATACCAAATTAAATAATAAGTGATTTTTTTATAGGATATATTTTGGGCCTGCATACGTAAATTTTCGATAATTAAATTTAAATAAGTCATATACGCTTAGACTTAGCTATAGGACATGATACACAAAATATACTAAGAATTTTGTGCAAAATCCGTAAAAATGTAATAATATATAGGGTGATCCATTTAAAATAAGCAAGTTGATGCCAACTTCCGGTAAAACCGAAAGTCCCAGAAACCTTAAATATTTGCCATATAATAATAAAATAATAATAAAAGCGTTTATTAAGTCCCAAAAACATTACAAGAAAATGTCACCTAGGGACGCCTCTGAATACAATTACACATAATATCACAGTAAATTTAAGTACCTACATCTAAAATATCAGCATTACGACTACTTTACAAAATTTTTATAACAGTTATAATCGGTCACAAATCTAAATCTCAATGTACAAAGGAATTTCTTTTTAATTTTAGTTTTAAATTCTTTTAAGTTTAGTTCTTTAATTTTACTCGAAAGCTTATTGTACTCATTTACACCAGTAAAATAAATTGAATTTATGACCTGCCGTGAACGTACCTGAGGTTTTACCAGGCTGTTACAGTGCCTTGTTAAATGTTGATGAATCTCGCTCTGTTTTGTAAAATGAATTTCTGATAATCTCTCCCCTTTTATGATTTGATGTATAATTATGTTTGTTTGTGTTAAAGAGATGCTCTTTATTGATTTAATATTAAAAGTTTCATAGATATCTTTAGTCCTATACCTAAATGGTAAGGAATATAGATTTTTAATTGCCTTGTTTTGTAAATATTGTATTGGTTTAAGAAACCTTTTGTATGTTGAACACCAAATGCCAGCGAGATACTGCAGATGGGAATGAACAATTGCAAAATACACAGATCTAAGAAGTGATCCAGGGACTGTGTGTGATAAGCGACCCAGAATACCAGCTGGTCCCGCTATTCTGTCTCTCACTCCCTCTATGTGCTTACGCCAGTTCATCTGCTCATCAATCATAAAGATTGTAATTATTTAAATCTAGCGCCAAAATTTAAAAAACGTATCTTTGGTACTTTTCGAGATATTTTAATACGACACCACTTACCGTGAGTAACCCTGTATACACTAGCCAACTTTTTTAGATAGCAGCATCCTACAGGATGAAGATGTACAGGACGGAGATAAACAGGACGAAGATAAACAGACGACAGACGATGATGTATTAGAGATTATTGGTACTTCCAAAGTAAAGCTTGACGGTAGCCGCTCTGTCTGTAGAAGTACAGAATGCAATTTTGGCAACCTTATTACTGACGCTTTGGTGTCCTACGTGGCAAACCTTTCAACAGAAACCTGGACCAGCGCTCCCATAGGTCTCTATAACGGAGGAGGTATCCGAACAACCATCACCCCAGATAACACTACATGGCAAATCAGTAGAGATGAATTGCTTGAGGCTCTACCATTTGGAAACCAGGTCATAGTGTTATCTCTCAATGGTTCCGACTTAAAAGAAATGTTTGAACAAATGGTGAGGACCACTTCTACTTCAGGGCAATTTCCACAGGTTTCTGGAATTAAACTGGTTCTGGATATGTCAAAACCTACTAATACCAGAGTTGTTTCGCTCAAAGCTAGATGCGGCATTTGCGAAATTCCTGTTTACGAAACTGTAGATCCTGAGAAGAACTACACTTTGGTAACCTCCAGCTTTTTAGCAAATGGAGGAGATTCGATAACAGTACTAAGCAAAGGGGTTTTAACAGGGAGGATCATGACTTAGGAGATATGGACGCGGTAGCGAATTACATTAAGAAGTACAGTCCGGTCTACCCGGAAGTGCAGGGAAGAATTCGGTTTGGTTGATAATACAGAAGATCCTTCAGATCCAGAAGATCCTTCAGATCCAGAAGATCCTTCAGATCCAGAAGATCCTTCAGATCCAGAAGATCCTTCAAGATCCAGAAGATCCTTCAGATCCAGAAGATCCTCAAGATCCAGAAGATCCTTCAGATCCTAAAGATCCTGAAAATGCTGATGATAGTAATTCTGGAAATAGCGTTGTAGTCAGCTGGAGCTTGGTTTTCGTAGGACTGGTGCTGTCTAGGTTTTTAGTTTTAGAGTAAGATTAAATGTTGTTGAATAACGAAAATAAAGTCCCATTTTTAAAGAAGATTTTTTTAATACCCCAAACCATAATAAGGTTATTAAAATTTTCAAAACTCTCTAAAGTGATATGATGAAGGCGGGTAAATACAGGGTGTTCGACTATATTTTGACCCATTTTGACCGCTACTAACTTTAAAACAAATACAGTTATCATAATGCGGTTTGCGTAGAAAGCCATAGATTAAAAAAAAATATCATATCCTTAGCCATTTGGTTGTGACATTCCATTAAAACAAAAACAAAATGGCCGATATAGGTAAAGCCTTTTATTTTTAATGGAACACCATGTATATTTTCTACCATCTTAAAATTTAATCTTTTCATCTTCAAAAAAAATGTAACATAAGTTATAGTTATTGCAAAAAATAACAAATTTAAGTTAAGTTTTAAAAATAGACTGCATGACAGTTAACAGTATTATTTGACAATAAAAATTCGCTATATACAAGGTAACAAGAAAAAAATTTGGAATCAAAGCTTTAAAATATTTTACAATATTAACAAAAGAATATGAAAAAGTAATCTAACTTCAGTGAAACTATTATTTTGTGAATCTAAGTTTAGCTTAAAAGCCGTATTTTTTTTGTAACCTTGTATTTAAAATTTCATTGTCAAATAATGCTCTTACAAGCCATGCAGTCAATTTTTTAGAGATCAATAAATCCATTATTTTTGGAAATGACATCAACATATGTTACCTTTTTTAAAGGAAAAAGACTGAGTTTAAAGGTTGCAAAGAACCAACCAAATGGCGAGGGAGATAATAAAAAACTTCTATCTAAAGCCTTCTGCGAAAACCGCATCTTGATCATTTTATTTGTTCTACATCATCAATCAAGTTATAGTCGAAGTCGAACAAAAAAAGTTCTTCCAAACTGTACAATCTTCAGTTTAAACACATTTTAAAAAAATAAAAAAACAATCTATAAACTGAATGTAATGCTTTTTTAAGTTTGAATACTCAATTATGGATGTAGTCATGACCTTAATAATAATTTATTCATTTTCAGAGCTGAAAACTACAACTATAGGGACTTATATCTCATTTTTTGTATTAAAATATGATAAACGGTGATTGTACCACTGTTCTCGATGGATTGCCAATGTTATAACCTGCGCGAAACAAAAGTTACATTTCATGGGCGAAAAACCGGTTTGTACGCAAGTCAGTTGAGGGTAAACGCACCCGAACCCAAACAAACTATCCGCATTATGGAAAGTAATTTGTTGACGGCGTCCTGATTTTCTGTTCGAAGTACGGTAGCTAATGAGCGTTACGGTCAGACCGCGGACGAAGGGTACGGGGTGCCGGTGTTTGTATTTTGCCACGGCTTTAAGTGCGCATGTTCGTCCCACGCACTGCGCGAGGTCGTAAAAATCCGAAAAATGCTTCTTGCCACTGCGGATCTAAATGTAGGTTATCTATGGATTGTACACTTTGGTTCTGAAACTAGGTTCCCTTATTTTTATTTTTTTTATTGCAGCACCCCTATTTGGTGATCATTATGTTTAAATAAACAGTATGGCGTTCGAACGCAACAGCAAAGGATTCTGTAGTCTTTTATACGGGGTGTCCAGTAGTTAATGACACACAAACATAGAGACAAACCACTAATTCCTTATGCCAAAATATTCAGATTAAACCAAACATACCTACAGTATACAAAACGAAGTAAATTAAAAATATTTTTTAATTTATTTCGTTTTGACTATTGGTGTAGACTTGTAATAAAATTCCTAGTCTAAGATCTGAATAGGAAACGACCTGCGCCCATCTGTTTACCGAATAAAAACTATTTTATATTTAATATACCGGGTGATGCATCGCCGGGCGGGATATAGTAAATCCCATGTAATTTTAATGGGGTCAATTATTGGCTCCCTAATTATTTTTGAGAAAAATTCTATTGAAGTTTATTGAAGAGCATGCAAATCTACGTACATGGTAAAACTTTCAGATTTTTCAGTTAACCCGTTTGCTAGTTAGATGCTAATACATATTTTTAAAAATTGTTACATTATTATCGCAATCATTATTTATGAACAACAATAAAAATACCAGTTATTTCCAACATAATAATTACATTGTAATAATTCTATTGAAGCATGTAAATATAAATGTCATTAGTTCTTTAAATTTGTTACTCTAGCTTAGTTTAACTTAACTTAATTCGTTTGTATAAATACAACTTTAATCTTTTCACTGTAACGATTTTTTGATAATAATAAAGCATTAAATTTCAAAATGACAACGTTATGTCACGCTAACTGGTATCTTTATTGTTGTTCATAAATATGAGGCGATAATAATGTAACAATTTTTAAAAATATATTAGCATCTAACTAGAAAACGGGTTAACCGAAAAATCTAAAGTTCTTACCATGGACGTAGATTTGCATGCTCTTCATTAAACTCAATAGAATTTTTCTCTAAATAATTAGGAAGCCAATAATTGACCCCATGTAAAATACTGGGATTTCCTATGTCCCGCCCGATACCTATCACCCGGCTATAGTGAAACGAGGTATTGCCACATGCTTGCCTCTAAACATTATGGTTTAAAGCTATAGTTAAGTTAAGAAAAATAACCTTAAAATTTTTGACACACCTGTATAATGGATTTTTTTTTACTCTACATCCAGTACTAATATATTACTATTTTTTTCTCTTTCAATTTTATAATTAAAGCCATGAATTTTTTTTTAATTTTAAATTTTAAAAAATTATTATAATTTTGGTGGATTCTGTATTATTTAAAAATACATATTTTATTAACTAGTCTTGGAATGTACTGAAAAAATGGGAGTTGCCACTATACAGGGTGTGTCAAAGTGTTGAAGATATTTTTCTTAAATTTAAGTGATTGTTTTACCCATCATATCATATTTGCAGACCCCCCTACAGAAGCTTTGCGAACCCCCGGGGGGTTGCGACTCGCAGATTTGAAAAACACTGGACTAAGGTAAGTTGTCAGTCAAGTCGAAGTCCGCAAGTCTTGATCAGATCGTCCAAATTTAGCCTTAGAGGTTTGTAGTATATCTACAGGGTGTGGATTTGGAGACCCCTAAATGATACAAGGTCGGTTAAATTTGGGCGGAGAAGTTGCGTCATTAGGGCTCTTCAATGTTCTGTTGTACATACTGTAACGTAAAGTTAAAAAGATTCGAAAAACTTTCGGAGTACCCTAAATAAACTCAAAATTTGGTTTTATTTTTTTTTTGCCAATATTATTTAAAACAATATTAATAACCAAAGGGCAATGATTTACTTACAGCAACTTTTGTAGTTCTACGATATGGTGGATGCAGATTTTGATTGTGAAAGTTTCGTCCATAATAAACCATGATCAACTTTGTTTTTATGTAGATCAGAGTATGCATATTTTATCCTATGTAAAGTTGAAATCTTGTGTTTTAAGGCGAGTACTTAAAACAAAACTTTGTATTTAAAAATACACAGCGCTCCCAAAAGGACTTTGCCATCCCCTCCACCCCAAATTCTAGCTACGCCACTGTTGTAAGGTAAATTAGATAATAATAAATGCATATTTGCAAAAACAGGAGATTCCATAAAAAAAAAAAGCATACATATGTCAAGGTCAAAGCTAAATCTATGATTGTTTATAACCAAAATTTAATTAGCCATAAATATTTTCAAAACAGTCCTATCTTAATAATTGGTTGATCCTCATACACTCAAATTGCAAAAAAACTAATTTGTCAACCGCTAAAATAAATTATAGTTGATAAGCATGAAAAATAATAATTATTT
>JACEGR010006922.1:0-55112 GCA_014170235.1 Listronotus bonariensis
ATTTAATTAAGTATTTGTTGGTATTGTTACATAATTGTTATTAAGAAGTTTTAACACCTAATTTTTAAAAGAAAAAATGCCCCCTTGTTTCTTGTATTGTCCAGGATTATGCAGTTTAGCGCGGTTTTTTGCTAAAAACTAGGCTAAGCTACATAAAAATATAAGAAAACAAAAGAGCTGTATTTCAGAGTCTCATACGAAAAAAATTGAAAGTTAAAAAAAGTCAGTGGCGTACTTTTTTGTCAAGATTATCAACTAAGATTCAGCCCACGCTGCCAACGGTTTTACTAATTAAAATTAGTTTAGGGCTAAATTAACCTTGTGCTTAATGTATTAGTTATGTTTTAAATTAAGTTTTTTACTTATTTACTTTTATTTCATTTTTAACATGTTGTGTGACAATTTTAAATATTTAAACTCTTTATTAAATGTACTTTTTATGTGACATATATTTTTGACGAGTGGAAACTTTTGTAACTTACACAATAAAGAAGTTTGAAGTTTAAAGTTTGAACCTCCTTTTTAGTAAATACTACAGTCAAATTTTATTAACATTGGAGAGGGCATATTTAAGATATTATTAAAAAGGCGATTTATATTGGAAGTTTAACACCCTGTATCTTAAAAACAAAGCATTTCCGGACCTATGTTTATAAAAAATTTTCTTACCGCAATCAGGAAATACCCTGTATGTGTTTCTCACAGGTGGTTCTCCCTAACTTTTTACCTTTTATAGAAGAAAAATAAAATCTGGTATATCATTATTTGAAATAATTTTGGATGGGTTAATCAATTCGCTTGTTTTTTATTACTCCAGTCTAACCGGAAATTATTGCTACTTTTAAATTTTAAATGGCACCACTGGTATATTTTATTTAATTTCGAAAAAATATGGCATTCCAAATACAATGACACCTCACATGTCAGTTTTTGACACTATTGCTGTCAAAAATGTATTTTTCTTTATTTTCCAAATAAGAGTGCTAAGCTAAAAACGGTTTATTTTAGGTCAAGTAGCCATTGAAAAATAAAATTTATCGTCTTTTGTTTTTTATTACTTCTTAGGGTAAAAGTTTGCACAATACTATTTATTTATTTTTTTAATATTTTTTTGGTCATACCTCCTTTTTTAAAAGGAAGGAGGCTGGCTCGTTATTACATCCTAAAAAACATTTTATTCCAAATAATTTGATGCCACATAGGCGGTATCTCTAGTAAGAATAATAAATTCATGATGTTGTCATAAATCGATATAATCATTTATTATAATGGTTGGTTTAGAATCATTTTGTTAGATGCTTTGAACCACGTGGTGTGATGGCCTGTGCGTTAAGGCGCTGGGTCGTTAGGCGCACAACCGACCGTATACTTGATTCGAATCCAGACCACACCAAAAGAAAATTTGGTTAGCCATTTGGTGGTAAGTCTAAGAAAAGACGGTCAAAAAGTGTAAAATGTATCGACGCTGAACTCCCGCAAAGACCAAGGAGCCGGAACACACTTTACCGTGTCCTACGCAACCGCAGACTTGCGGACCCCAACCAGTTGAATAATAGGGATGAAAACGGCCTTTCCAGGTTGGGGGCTCGGTCTTGGGTTGTCGTGAATAAGGCATCCGTGGTTTGGGACCCACGTTAAGCTGTAAGTCCTGTCTCGCTGACATTACCCAGACGTAAAACAAGGGTGCACAATAAGCCATTCGACTGCAGTGCAAGGTTATCCCAGCCTCTCTTAAAGCATCTACCACCTGTAAGAAACATCCGTTATTGAAGTAAAAAATGTTAAATAACGCAATACCATATGGTTTTTAGAACATCCTGTAAAATTTGGTTTTTGCAGATACTTGGTTTGCCGTATCGCCGACGATAACCTGTTCGTTTACAAAAAACAAAATAATGACCATTTATGACATATTTGTTATAAAATAATATAGAATATGTCTGTATTACGCAAATAAAATATACTTTTATAAGTGGAAAATGTCGTCAATACAAATGCCCATTTCTGTTTTCTTGTTATTTCCAACAAAGAAGGTCAATACAAAAACAAACAATAATGCAAGACGTGATATTTTGGCACTTCCCTTTCTAAAAGGTTTATTGTATTTTGCCTTTTTAAGAAGAAAATAATATTAGGACCACCCTATTACTTTTTTCTTTTATAATATTTATGAAAAATAAATTGGTTTTATGTGAAATTTAAACATATTATTTTAGATAAAAATAATATCCTTTTGTAAAAAAGGACATTGTCTTCAAATTGTTTTTTTTTATTTTGTTGACTGAATAAAAAATGTTGTTTCTGCTTCTAAAATTTGTTTATTAAATTTATTAGAATTTATGCCAATAAGTCAAAAAAATGACATCAGCCAAGTGGCCGCCGCCAGAGTTCACTTTAAGAGTCTAAGGCTGTTTGACGTAAACCTGTGATTTCAAAAAACTCCATACAAAGAAATCTAAAACAATTTAATCGGGTGATCTTTCCGGCCAATGCAAGTCACCAAATCAAGAAATAAACTGAGCCGGAAATGCTTTCTTTAACTCTAACGGAAGCTACTTGGCTAATTTCATTTTCTTAACTTGACGAAATAAATTCCAATTGATTAAATAAACAAATTTTACAAGCTTAACCAATTTTTTTATTCTTAAAAAAATACACCAAAGGAACATCGGGTAATTACTTTTGCCCCACCTGTTAAAATTCAAACTACAAAACAACACATTGGGTGGTACTTACTTAAGAAGGGTAACTTGCTGAAGCTTTTTTTTTTGCTGCAGAGGTATAAAAAGAATAAACAAATCTAATGATATAAAGCGTGATTGAAAAAGCAAATACAAAACAACTTAAGGTCGTGTGTTTTCACGGGCCACTTTTGAAGTTAATATGGGCCACAAAAAGCACGATTCAACTTCTGTCGCCGTCGGTCGCCGATCCACTGACTACAGTACACCGCAGCGGCTGGACAAACTATTTTTTGTGGTGTCGGATTGGTTACCATCGAACTACCTTTTGTGGCCCATATTAACTCTTCAAAAAGTGGCTCGTGGAAGTACGGCCGCAAGCCTGCCGCGCACTCAGCAACTTTTTTGCGGCAACCAAAACTGGGATAGCTCAAAGGCATTTGTGTTTTGTATGGTACCGCGCATTAGCAACTTTTGACCACGGCAAACAAAAAAAAAAATACATTTTGACCCAGTTCGAAGGCGACTCAGACCAAATAGCTGTTTTTGTTTTTTTTCTGTTTTTAACATATAACCAACAATAACTGCTGTTCTAGTAGACAAGTGTGAAGTATTTAGCCAGATTCTTTGTTGAGCAGCTTTAATGTTGGTCAATAAAAAAAAGTTGCTAGTGCTACTGGCTAGCCTTATAAATTATCGACAATTTTGACGAATTTTAGGTATAATACTAATATATACCGGGTAACAACGAAATTACTATCCAGCAATTTATTTTCTTAAGTATAGTTGTTAAATTTAGAGACGTTATATTGTATCACCGGATTTTCAATATAATAGCACCTGTAGTATTACTTTTGGTTTAACCAGAAGTGATGTAACCTTCGATAATTTAAATGGAACAACCTGCATATTTTAAGGATTTTAATTCTACAGGTCATTTCTGATACAAAACCTTTAATATATCCATAACCTAATTTTTTGTTTTAAGAGAAAATGACGTTTGAAAATGTCCAAACTACAAAACAATATGCAATTTTATGGGAAAACAAATGACTATGACAAAAATTTAAAATGCTAAACATGATTCTTTTAAAAACTTTACCTTTATAGACCATTGCACTATTATTTTCTGTGTAACCGAAAGTGCTGTAAAGTTTGAACTTCTAGTTATAATAACCCTCGTCATTTTGGTGAAACACCCTATATATGTTTTCTTAAGGATTTAAATTCATATAAAACCTAATACAGTGTGGATGTAAATAGTTCCCCCCTTGCTAACTTTTTACACTCAATTTTTCTTTATGAAATTTGGATATAACTAATGGGAGGATATATGACCACGTTAACATAATTGTTGCAACAATCAGAGATGAATATATTAAAAATATTGTTCTTGTTATTTTCTTTTTAATCCTAAATAACCTTAAAACCTTACATTTTTGGTATCGGGTTTGCTAATAAAACTTACCCTATTTTTTATTGCTACAATCCAAAAATGGTTCAATACACAGGTTATTCTATAAAAAAACACACAAGCTTGATATGGTTCTTTTTGTTGAAGCACCCGGTATAAAAAAACCTTTAAAGAGCTTTAGGAAAATACCACCATTAAGTCCATCTAACCTTATTAGTTTTGGAAATATGGCCAACTAAATCAGGAATTTAGGTAGTTTTTAAAATGCCGCCATTTTGTAGTTAGTAAAGATATTGACTTTATATTCCAAGGTTTTAAAGTATTCGTCAGCAACTTTAGAATAATGTGTCATACGCCTACCCTTTCCATTAATTTTTATCCTAAGATGGCGGAGATCCGCCACTGTTTTGGTTAAACGGGGAAGTGGTATTATAATTGTCTCTAAGCGGTAGAGTTTTTTAAGAAAACTATAATTATGATTTAAATTTTTGTAATGTTTATTTGTTTTCCCAAAAAACTAAAAAATATTGTGACTGTCGTTTGAACATTTTTAAATGTCAATTTCTACAAAGTCAAAAAGTTAGGATATGGATATGTAACAGGTTTTGTATCAGAAATAAACTGTTGAATTCAAATCCCAAAAATATACAGAGTGTTCTAATTATCATACCAAAGTTTATATTACTTCCGGTTTAACCACAAGTAATACACAAATGGTATTATATCTAAAATCGGCATCCGGTGATCCGATATAATGTTTCTTAATTTGAAAACTATACAGTTTTACTAAAGAAAATAAATTGCTGGATAGTAGTTTCCGTAAACTCTCGATATTGGTAGCCTAAAAACCAGTTACAAAAACCCCAAGCGTCATACGAATAAAGACGAAAAGCAACTATTTCAGTGTGCAACAACAATTAAAAGTGAGACAGAACTGATGATCGCCTGGCTTTGTTACTACTAATTTCAAGTCTATACCCGGCATATACCGGGTGGCGAGCAGTGGTGGCAGTGGCTAGCGTGTCTGCCTCTCACCGCGGCGACCGGGTTCGAATCTCGGAGTCGGACATCGGATTTTTCATTGCTCGTCACCTCACAGTTGGCAATGGCAAACCACTGTGTAGTATTCTGCCATTTCTAGGTAGTAGTTATTTAAAAATAACGACCGTGGTGGCACTACCAGCGTTGTCTAAAGGGTGCTGTAAAATGCAAAAAAAACTGCATGTTTCAGTGCTTGGATAACGTTGACGGAACACGACAATAATGGGTTAAACATCCAGTAACCCGGCACTTACGGTACCTGCTATTTAGGCATAAGCCTTCGTGAGATGTCATAAAGATTTAAAAAAAATACCAATCTCTAGAAAATCACCCTTTGTTATACAACTGAGATTACTTTATGTCTTTCTGGATGCTTTTGGGTGGTTTCATCAGCTAATATAGTATTACCATTGACTTTCCTAACATTCGCTATATAGGTATATTACTGTGATGCATAAAATAAAAAGATTACAAATAAAAAATATCTGCGCCGATTTAAAACCTGTTTCACTCTTAACACTGTAAATCAGCTTTACCAAATATTGTAGTTTTTTTTAAGCGCATATAACACAAGGGTCTAAAACCAACATTATATAGCTATAAAGAATGGTCGTTACGTGATACCGTTTAGCCCTGCTTAAAAACCGTTTTTAATGAAACCTTAGTATAAAAGAAGAACATTTATTTTCCTTGACTAAAGCTTATAATTTTATCAAAGCATTACAGAGCAAAGAAAAACCTCTTTTTACCATGAGAAGCTTACGATGGATAAAAAAAATGTATATATTTTTTTATAAAATAACGTTTAAAAGAATACAAATTGGAAGACTTACAATGTTGACAAAAAATAGGCCCGAACGCTTACACTTAATACTAGATTGCCTCTAATATGTGCTTCTTCTTTCCTTTCTTCCTAAAAACCTACGTGTTACACTTAAAAACAGAGCTTCTTTTTTTCTTTCAAAAACCTTTACAGTATACCGGGTGTCAACGAATTTATAGGAGACCATAACTTCCAGAGTACAGTTTTCGTTCGTTGTCGGTTAGTGATTAGGACGTTGAAAGAGAACTTATACCGGGCTCTCACGTGGAATCGTGCATGGAGGATGTAGAAGACGTACTGGTGCCCCGAGGAAGATAGGAAACTCACTGCTAAATTGAAAAGGCATCTCTTTTCTGGAACTAGGCGCTGTGAGTGAAGATTCCTATAACCTGATGTTTTTCTGTTTGGCGTACTGCACGAAGTAATTTTCAATGGCGGAGAATGGAGACGGGCGCTGCGGGTGACGTTAGTACTGAAAGAAACCGGTTATGCGCGATATCAGTAGCAGTTCTTGGGAAGATGGCCGCAATTTATGCATCTCATAGCTTTGTTACTGACATGTGCTAGGAACTTCTGAGAGCTACAAAGCTCGACTGTCCAGAGGTTCCAACAACAAAGTCCTGAAAGCTTATAAGCAACATCGCCCTTATGACCGGAAAGGAGAGAGCTGTCGATTAACTAGCATGAAAGCATAATCTAGCAAGCAAGCAACTTCCAGAGTATTTGACATATCAAAATGAGACTGTGCATATTTCTCACTTTTTATAACCTCTGGTTTAACTGAAAATAGCTAAAATTTTAAATTTTTAAATGAAATGCCCGGTGAATTTTAACATTATTTTTTCCTGAGACAATTCTAAATAGTGATTTGACATTTTTAGAAGTTTTTACGTCTACTTAATTTTTTAAAAGCCATGTGTAATATTGGATCTAGGTTGCTTTGATCCATTATTTATGACTTTATTTTAAATCCGGACGCCAGTAAATTGGTATTGCTAGATTCATCAAAAATCCTTTATTTAAAAAGTACTTCTTTAAAAATGGTTGCCATTTAAAAATAATAGTTTGACACAAAAATGTCAATTTGCTAAATTGTTTTATTCCTATCTGTCATAATAGTTACTAAAACTTTGCGATTGTATTTTTTGAACATCACTTAGGGTCAGTGGAATAATTTGCATCCCATCATGGCCACGCAGGACCTTAAAAATGTCTCAAGAATCTAAAAATGACAAAATATACAGGGTATTATATTTAAAAATTTTAAATTAAAGACATTTCCGGTTAAACCGAAGGTCACTGGAAGGTAAAAATATGCGTTAACTCTCCTCTGCTTTTAACATTAAGTTATACCAAGTCTGATTTTGATATGTCTAATACTCTTAGAGTTATGGCTTGTTAATATTAATTGATGATGGTTATTTTGGTACAGGTTAAAAAATAATTTAAACCACCAAGAAACAAAAAAATTAAATAAAACAAGTAAATGGAACACTAAAAATTGACGTTTCGGTGGCAAGTCTGCCACCATTATCAAGATAAATTGAAAAAAATAAAATTTATTATTTGGGTATAAGATTTTAAAATTTTTATCTTTTTGTAGGAAACTTTGAAAGACTTTTTGACATTAAATGTCAAATATGTTTGTTTGGTTATAGTGTTATAGTTACATACGTAACTAGTTGCTAGTGTATTTATTATTTATAATACAAAAAAGGTGATAAGTTAATTGATTTTTAGTCTTCCTAAAGATACCTCGGTATCAAGCAAAGGCAACCAAGTGTTATTTAAATTAACTGAAATTGATGCTACACCATTATCTTTATTTAATAATATATACGCACTTTCTTTGATTTTGCGTTTTTAAAAACAAGTTTCCTACGCTAAAATGCTCGAAGCATCCCGGTTTATTTTATGATTGTTATTAAATGCATGTTGACAGATTTTTGATTTTTGAACTTCTGTGTTTTTACTGTATGACCTATGTTCTTCCATGCGTTTGGCTAATGGTTTAGAATTGTTTAATAATTTTGTTGACACCCGGTATAAGAAAATAATGTGGAGCAACAAAAAGTTTAAAAATAGCGAAAGTTTTCTCAGGTTATAAGCAAATCAGGCCGTTTTATTTTTTATATATATATATATATATATATATATATATATATATATATATATATATATATATATATATATATATATATATATATATATATATATATATATATATATATATATATATATATATATATATATTGCCCATAAAACATTGGCAAACCTTATTTTTAGAGAAATAAAATCACATTTTTTTATAGTCTAGGAATAGCATTAAGGTAATTTATCATTTTTTTCCTAAACTATACAAAATGCAAATAAAATAAAAATTAAAGCTTTTAGCCTCATCTAAAGATATCATAATAATGTGCACGCATTTTCACAGTGAGTGAAATTGTTTTACTTGCAGATTCAAAGTTTAAACCTTAAAATTATCACACATTGTGTATTTGTTGTTTTTTTTTGTTTGTTTTATTTAAATACTGGTTTTTGGTTTTTTCCAATCAAATGTGTGCTTTTTTATACTGGGTGTACATAATAGTAACAGTTCTCTGATTTCCCCGACCTTGTTGCTGCAATATTAAAAAAGTTTGTTAGGTTAAGTACTTAAGTTTGTACCCTGTACATTGACGTCTACCATGAACTGAACCCAAATAAAAGAGGGCATTTTAGTATAAGAAGTAGCAACGTTTTTAAAAAGAATTTTGGGTCACCTAATTTTCTGATTTGTTGTTTTCCATGTTGTCTTCTGGATAGAACTTGGTCTGTCTGGCTAACAATAGTGGTTTCGTTTACTAGTTCGCATCCTACCTGTAAAGGTTTTTAAAAAGAAAACTAAAAACCCTATTTTAAATTTCTTGTCTTAAGATACCAAACATATTTTTTTTTATTGCCAGACACTTTTATCACTGCTAATTATACAGTCGTCCCCCTTCTAACTTTTGAACCGTTTGGTAAATTTTGATGAAACTTGAAAAGATAATATATTACCCAGGTCTGCATTTTATGACATATAGGTGACAGCTCTTAATATTAAGGTCACAGCTGGGCACCTATGCAACCGCTACCGCCAGCTAAATAACTGAGGATCTACTTGAAAGAGGAGGGAGAACAGCATATCAAAAAATCAACCAACCTAAAATTCTATTTTCTCGATGTTGCTACCTCCCGGACTATTATGTCCTCTTGCGGTAACTTTGTAATATCCCGAGCGTAAGACATGTATAAAACAAAATAAAATCCGCTGATACAGATTGAAAAACCGTCGGGTACCCTAGACGTTTTAAAATCCCTTACAGATTTGAAAACAAATCAGAACATACTCGTAAATACAAAACTACCCAACTAAACTTTATATATAGCTTGGCGACATTTGTTTAGCCAATATTGCCTCTAACATGTGCTACTTTACCTCTGCGCTAGGAAATCACATTTGATTTATGGTTTTTCGATTTTAAATTTGCTTCTGTTTGAAGGGTATATTGGAAAATTTCGTGAAGGTTGATCCTGTATATAACTATGATTAGGTTAATGTACTGGTTAAAAAATACACTGTTTTTTCAATAACTTGTAGGTTTAAAATGGTTTTATTGCATACCATTTGTCAAAAGGTGCTAAAAGTACCAGAGCTAACCAGAACTAAACTTAGGGCAAAAACGTACGCGGCGAATTGAGAACCTCCTCGTTGTTGAAGTCGCTTAAAAATCAAAGCAATTCATTATATTTTAAATCCAAAAGTTGCAAGAAAATATATTTTTTTGTACTTAGTTAAGTCGGCCTAACACAACCGACATTCTTATCCTACTATCGGACAGAATTATCTGAAAGCCAACTTAATGTAGGTTTTTAACGGACTAAAAAAGTAGGAGGTTATATGTTCGACACCAATGTTTTTTAATGTATGTACACACAACTCATCAAATAATACTCATCCTCTACTTATGAGCGGCCAAGTTTTACAGAGCAAAGGCACCTTGTGGGGGCCACATTTGAAAGTAACCTTAACTGGCATAAACACATTGTATCTATAGCCACGGCAGCTTCAAAAAGCTTGGATTTCTCTTGCGAAGCAAAAGTATTTTTCCGCTTCTAATTTATACACTTTATATGTGTCCCAAATCCGACCTCGTTTGGAGTATTGTTCTCATATCTGGGGCGTCCCCCACCACCCTAAGCATTCATGATTCTATTCAAAGAAGAGGTATTCGTCTCATTAATGATCCTTTACTTACAGAAAAGCTTTCCTCTCTTGCCCATCGTCGGGCTGTGGGGGATTTATCGCTTTTTTATAGATACTTTCATGGCTTCTGCTCTGAAGAATTGTCCAGTATAGTTCCTCTACTCACGGTTCCCAACAGAGAAACTCGTAGTGCCGCGCGTATGCATCCCTATACGGTCCAACCGGACAGGCCTCGAACTTCCCACTTTGTTTGTTCTTTTATCCCTAGAGTTTCTAGAATGTGGAACCTGCTGCCCGCGAAGGTCTTTCCTTCCCCCAAATCTTCAAGTATTTAAGACCCGTGTCAACAAACTCCCTCTTACCTCGCTGTGGTCCCATAAGAAAACCCAGTCAAGATCGCAAAAGACAAAGGTAGTAGACTTATTTTTTAGGCAAAGCTGCCTCTAGTATCATGCTTATTATTTTTTAAAATAAAATTTTTAGGCTATATGTTCTCTTGTAAATCCCATTCCGAAGACAGTCTGTACACATATACAATAGAATTTACTCAAACTAGCTTAATTTTCCTATAACGGTACATGCTTTGCAACTAGTTCATTTTAAAATTACCATATTTAAACTTAGTCTTAAACTCTTCTAAAGCCTGAGGACAAAAGGGTCTTTTAAACTAAAACATTTTAAATGTTTAAACTTTATAGTAACTCTCTTGTTACATTTTCGATAAAAGCTTTTTGTGCATATATTTAATTTTTGTGGTCCATTTTATTTTGTTTGTTTATTAATTTAATTTGCTAATAGTTCTTTTTTATAAACAGGGCTAAAAAAACAAGGTGCGGAAAAATCGCAGGTGGCGTCTTCCAAAGTTTAATTTCTTTGAAATTGATAGTATATTCTGGTTTCTAATTTTTTGAACCACCTTTAGCCGAATATTTTGAAAATTTACCTATTATTAACAAAATAAAAACTTATTTAAATTTAGATACTTGTTATCTCCGAAATCATCTACTTTTGGACTAAGGTAAGTTGAGTTAGATCGTCATATTTTAGCCTTAGAAATTTGTTGTAGTGGTAGTGTTTCTTCCCCAGACTTTTAGATGCGCTCTGTATATATTAAATCAAAATTTACAAAAAGGAACAATTATGATTTTTTTATTCAGAGTTGGATTGCTATATAAAACATTAATATAATTTATCTTTATCTCTTTAATATTACTACCAGCCACCCTTAATCACCCCTTCTGAACTGATTACACAGGTCCACAAAATAAAAAAAGGGGTATCTGCTGAGTATCGGACAAAGATTTTCTTACGTAGTTTTCCCTGCCTAATAGCTGTATAAAGTACCTCGCCTTAAAGACCTTTTAATACTTTACTTAACGTGACTTTGTTATTGAAAATCTGCCCATCCTTCTCAGACTTGAGACCATTGGAAAATTGACTTAAATTCTGTACAAGCCAATATCAATAAAACCGCACTATTTGTACAGTATTTAAGCCTAATTTCAAATGGTCATAAGTCTGGATGGATAGGCTAATTTTCAAAACCAAGAGGCGTTACGTAGAAAATAAAAGGCCTTTGTAACAAGTTGCTACCTAACCCCCTTCTTATTAAAAAAAACTGCTAGTACCCCTTGGTACCAGCAAAGTTTAAACCATAGTTTTGACTTCAAATTAGTGTTTAGTAGGAAAACATAAGTGAGAAATTTAATTATTTTTTTTTATTTTGTGAATCTGTGTTATCATTATTTAAGGATTTTTGTATTAATATTTTGTAAACAACAAAATATCCCACAAAATGGCAGTAGTTTACAGCAAACCAAATTTTAAATAAAACAGACTTATTTATACTGTGTTTGACAATAATGTACAATATCAAAATAAATAAACATACATATAAAACGAGTTGTAAGAGCATATTTTATAAAATTTAAATCAAATGGCATTTCCCTGGTGTATGTTTGTGTTTTATTACAGCTAAACATCCAATTTTAAAACACAGTACTTAAAAGATTATTTAATGGTAATAAAAATATTTATAGCGCATAAAAAATGTTTGCAATTATATTGACCATCTTTTTAGCAGATGTTATACATATCGGTCATAAATTTATTTAGTTAAAACTTAAAGAGTGCTTATTTAAAAGGGGACATGTCCAATTACAAATATTAAAGAAGTGTCTTTTCAAAAAGGAATAAATTTAATTTCCATTTTTGATTAAAATGCCTGGCTTAACACTATTATTCATAATATGTTTGTCTTCCCGTGGCGCAGTGACAGAGCTGTGATCTTCAAAGGCAGAAGTCGACGGTTCGATTCCCAGTGGGGGAGACATATTTAGGTAGTAGTTATTTAAAATTAACGACCGTGGTGGCACTACCGAGATGTCTAAAAGGTGCTGTGAAATGCATAACTGTATTTTTCAGTGCTTGGTCAACGTTGACGGAACAGGGGGAACGATGGGTTAAACATCTAATAACCCGACATCCACGGTACTCTGGTATTTAGAAAGATAATATATATATATATTTATTATCTTTTTGATATCCCACGAAGGCCTATGCCTCAATACCAGAGTACCGTGGGTGTCGGGTTATGAAAGGCAAATAAAACTTATAATTCAGTTTAAGGTAAAGAGATTCAAAAATAAATATTGAATATATTTTCTTTTAAAAAGACACTCCTCATTTAAGGAAAAACACCAAATTTCCATATTTTTAAAAAACCAATTCTAAATGTGTTGAATCATAACTTTTTGTGGGCATAAAAATACAAGTTGTTACATAATGTTCTAAAGGAATATGAACAGATTTTACATTATAAAATATAAATATAAATATGGGTCTACTTTTTTCGATCTCAAGATACCGCGTGTTAAACTTTTCAAAAACTGAAACAATTCAAAAACACTTTTTTAGTAAAAATTGTTGAAATGAATATAAACCTTAATTAAATAATTAATAGTTTAAAAAACTAAAAAACACGCTTTTATATGCAACCGAACTAAAAATTAGAAAATAATTTTTCATTAAAAAAATATTGTCATTTCATAGTAAAAAGCGTGGGGTGCATTTTACTATTTTTTCATAACTTTTCCATCATAGATATTTGCAAATATAATAATTATAACATTTAATATATTTATCACCCCACGCTTTTTACTATGAAATGACAATATTTTTTTAATGAAAAATTATTTTCTAATTTTTAGTTCGGTTGCATATAAAAGCGGGTTTTTTAGTTTTTTTAAACTATTAATTATTTTTCATTTTTTAGTTTCTGCTACTCTTGACAAAATGGCGAAAAACTTTTTAATGAACAAGAGTGGCAAATTTTAAAATTTTTCCAACAGATTGCAACTCACTAAAAAATTTCTTCTTCATTAAGTAGCAAAGTTTGAAATTTTGCCAACAGATGGCAATCCAGGCAATGTTTGGACCATTGCCAATATATTGCAACCCACTAAAAAATTTCTTCTTCATTTAATAGCAAAGTTTGAAATGTTGCCAACAGATGGCAACCTAGGTGTTGTTTTTATATTTTTATAATATAAAGGAAAATTTTTTTCCTGGCGATCCAAGAAAAGAATGTTAATTTTATTAATTGCACATTATGTATTATGTATACATTACACATAATGTAATTTTTATTATGGAATCTTTGAAGTAATGGTGCAACTAACCCTATATTTTTATTGTTCATTAAAATTGAACACCCATGGTGCAACTAACCAAATTGTGTAAAAACTAAAAAATTTCTTCTTCATTTAATAGCAAAGTTTGAAATGTTGCCAACAGATGGCATCCTGGGTGTTGTTTTTATAATATAATGGAATTTTTTTCCTGGCGATTCAAAAAAGATAACGGGATACTGTTTTTAAATTATTGCATCTTCATCGGTCCTTGACACGTGTGCAAAGTTTCAAAGAAATCGAATAGCTGGAAGTTGGTTAAAATTAGGCTCAAAGATTCCGTTACATAGATAGATAGATAGATAGATAGATAGTTACAACCTAAGTTAATAAAAGCGTGTTAAAAAGAAGGTATTGATGTTAAATATTTGTCGGTAAAAAAATAAAGCCTTATTTTTAAGAGAAAAGGTTTTAGCAATGTTGTTTTAATGTGTAAAAAAGTGAATTTTTTTTCCTAAATTAAACAAGATGCGAAAAAACAAAAGATAAATAAAAGCTGTGTATGTATTTTTCTAATATAAATTTCATATGCATGTAGATATTCAATGGCGTACCGTTTTTTGTTGAATTTATTTTTCAGTTGGTGCTTGAGACACCACTGGACCTATTAAATGTAATTAAATTAGTTATAAATTACCCCTTCATGCCATAAATAACATTGCCAAGTTAAAACCAAACTGGGTGAATGAACTGTGGGTAATGGCCGTGGCTAATGAGCGATATTACCTGTTTAAAATTACATTAATAATGTATACATTCTTAAACCGATCGAAATGTATTTTTTTTACAAGTTTAACACCCTGTATCTTGATGGACAATAAAATTGCTGGACCCATATTTATATAACCTTTTTATATTTTTACTAGTAGAATTGGTCCTTACTTTTTTTTACAACATTCTCGTAAACACCCTGTATAGTTCGTTATAATTCCTTTATTTTATTTTTTTGAGAGCTTCAAAAATAATTTAGGATATGTTTACTTTTGTTTAAACATTACCGGTTTAATTATGGGTTATAATTAAATAATTACAACAATTTGCCCCTGGAAAACAAAAGTCTTTAAAAGTCAAGCGGAATTAGGGTTTTTGGTAAACTGATATATTAATTATTATTTATTAAAATTAAAATAAATAGAAAAAAAATCATCTCTGCCTTCAATATAAATTTGTAAAACATCGTCGGTATTCAGGTTCAGGTTAAACTAACTAAGTAACAATTTTATGTTTTGTAGATATTAGTAATTTTATATGTATAAAAGTTGCCTTAAAAAGAAAAGCCTTAGCTATCATATTTTATAATAATTAAAGAAATATATTTTATAAAGAGTTGCTTCTAATTTTTACAAAAAATATTCAAAGAACGTCAAAAATAACAGTTTTCGTACTTAGTATGTTTTTTTTTTTACGCAGTAATTTTACCATATAGTGCATAAATATAGTAATATCTGCACATAAAAACACTAGAAAAAATTGGTAGCTCACTTACCTTACAACTAAATTAATGGCTTGACTTAATACCCCACCGATTAATGTTCTGTCTCGACTTTCGCATAAAGAACTCACTAAGTGACACATACGGAATATTATTGATTTACGTTTTAAGTTACTTAGGAGTTTCAACCGTTTCCACAAAAGTTTTTCTTGCACTTAGTGAAATTCATTATTTTACTTAAGGGCTTTAGAAGTTAAACATGGCAGTTTTTGAGTTGTCCATATGATAGAACTATAACCGCAAGTAACTTAGGTATGCTTTACTCATTTTTGAGAAAAATGGTATTTAGTGACTTTACCTTTTACCGACAATATTATCTCACCAAAAACATACATGTAAAAAAGATAAGCCAAGCTTAATACTACAATTATGCTTGGCTGTTGGCTTCGCTGCAAAAAGAATGGTGAGTGCCATTTTTCTATACAAAATCCAAATATGTATTCCTGGGAACAAAATAACAATATGAATAGGTATGAAAATCTCTTTCTTTGTTTTATCGAATACCTATTACAATTGCTGTAATTTAAAAATGTGAGATCTTAAAGTAGGTTAGATTTGACTTGGCCATTTTATAAATTGAAGATATGTTCTGTATTGGTTGGCGGATTTATTTAATTCATGTTTTTTTCTTTATTTTGTTTAAAAAACGCGTCGTTTTTGGCGTGTAACCAAATAAATACCATCAATTTATTTCATAAAGATATTAAACTTTCTTAAACATTTTTTAAATTATGATAAAAACTGGCCAAGTTAAATCTAACCCACTTTAGGATTTCACATTTTTAAATACCAGGAATTGTTATAGGTATCCAATAAAACAAAGAAATAGAAGTTCATAAAGTTATTTTGTTTCTATAAACACATATTTGTATTTTAATAATAAGAAGTAATGTTTTTAAGCCCTAGAATAAACAATTTAATAAAAGTTTTAAATTCTTGGGCATAGAGGCTCCTAAAAGACAAAAAGAAAAGAAACAAATACATAACCTGGTAGAAACAAGTACTTGGCTGGTTACTTTAAAATTATGGAGTCTCCAAATAAATGGATAACCCCGGGTCGCAATGAAGACGGTGACACGTGTTTCATCCTTGTTGGGAATTATCACAACCGCTGTACATTGCTGACAACTTGTCTATGTTTCTAGTCGCCTAAACATAATCCCCGTTGAAACCAAGGGAGTAAGTTTAGACGGCCAGAGCTCATCTCTTCAAGCAATTCCAAAACAACCAGCCAGAGCAACGTTAGGTTAAGACGGTAAAAAGGGCGCCATCTTAGGTGTATATGGCGTAAGTAGCACGTGCTGTAATACTAACAAACCATAATGGAAACTGGCACACTCATCAGTTCACGGGTTTGTGAATTTCGGATGAGCAGTTTTGCACAACTCCAGCTAGGTGGCGTACAGCAAAAGCTAAAAGGTATGATAAAATCACAAAGGCAGTATATTTCACCCAACTGCATAATAATAATAAGAAGTAATGTTCTTGGGCCTTAGAATAAACAACGAAATTAACAAACCCGTGAACTGATGAGTGTGCCAGTTTCCATTATGGTTTGTTGGTATTACAGCACGTGCTACTTACGCCATATACACCTAGATGGCGCCCTTTTACCTTCTTAACCTAACGGTGCTCTGGCTAGTTGTTTCGGAATTGCTTGGCAGATGGACTCTGGCCGTCTAAACTTACTCCCTTGGTTTCGACGGGTATTATGTTTGAGGCGACTAGAAACATAGTCAAGTTGTTCAGCAATGTACAGAGGTTGTGATGATTCCCAACAAGGATGAAACACGTGTCACCGTCTTCATTGCGACCCGGGGTTATCCATTTATTTGGAGACTCCGTAATTTTAAAGTAACCAACCAAGTAGTCGTTTGTACCAGGTAAAGTATTTGTTTCTTTTATTTTTTGTCATTTAGGAGCCTCTATACCCAAGAATTTAAAACTTTTATTATATTGTTTATTCTAAGGCTCAGAAACATTACTTTTTATTATTATTATATGTAGTTGGGTGAAATATACTGCCTTTGTGATTTTATCATACCATTTAGCTTTTGCTGTACGCCACCTACCTGGAGTTCTGCAAAACTGCTCATCAGAAATTCACAAACCCGTGAACTGATGAGTGTGCCAGTTTCCATTATGGTTTGTTGGTATTACAGCACGTGCTACTTACGCCATATACACCTAGATGGCGCCCTTTTTATCGTCTTAACCTAACGGTGCTCTGGCTGGTTGTTTTGGAATTGCTTGGCGAGATGGCTCTGGTCGTCTAAACTTACTGTCTTGGTTTCGACGGGGATTATGTTTAGGCGACTAGAAACATAGTCAAGTTGTCAGCAATGTACAGCGGTTGTGATGATTCCCAACAAGGATGAAACACGTGTCACCGTCTTCATTGCGACCCGGGGTTATCCATTTATTTGGAGACTCCGTAATTTTAAAGTAACCAACCAAGTAGTCGTTTCTACCAGGTTATGTATTTGTTTCTTTTCTTTTTTGTCATTTAGGAGCCTCTATGCCCAAAAATTTAAAACTTTTATTATTTGTATTTTTTACAGAACATAGCACTCATCTAGATCTTCATTCTTTTTGCGGCGAAGCCCACAGTCAAGCGTAATTTTAGTATTGAACTTGGCTCACCTTTTTCACATTGATGTTTTTGTTGTACCTTTTACAGACATTCTGTATAAACTAAATTAAACTGTTTTTTAAATGTACTATTTTTACGATATAAACTTTATATGTAAAATTTTTCAATATAAAATTTTACAAACTGTGCATATTATTCAAAAAGGGACAACAGGGAATCGTTATTCATTTAGATAATTAAAAAATCATGTTTTAAAAAGCATTTTACGTATTTTTTCGTATTTAAATAACCCGATATTATTGTGATGGTAAATAAATATTGAAAATGTGCACTTTATTTAAACGGATATGTTTGTAAAATTTTATGGCTTTTATGAAAAATTTTAGCGAGAGAAAGTTTTTACCACAGAAATCCTTTAGGTTTTTTGTTTAAATATTAATTGTTTAACTTTGTACTACTTTAAATCAGTGGCGACTTGTGATATTTTTAGTTGGAAGGCACACGCAGAAAATAGAGATAATAATAAAAACTTACCCTCTTTAAAAAAAAGAAGTCCATTCGCTCGTTTTTCGTAATGCGGAATATTTCAATCCACTTTATTTGTATGTTTGTATGTTTTGTTGTATGTCCTAGTTTTACTAGTAAATAAAGAATTAAATTGAAGATCGAAAGTTGGTTTTTGTTGTTGTAATTAAAAGTTTCTGCTTAAAAGGCAAACAATTTTTTCAATATAAACCTTTAGTTTGGTGGAGATATATAGATGACATTTTTCTATATACCAACATGACGAACACTGTTTAAATAATTTTTTAACACACATTAATACACAAGAACCAACAATTAAGTTAACGTTAGAAAAAGAAAACAACTCACAACTACCATTTCTTGACATTTTAATAAAAAGATTTAAACAATTTTGAAACAAAAATCTACAGAAAACCTACACATACAAATAGATACTTAAATTTTAACTCAAATCACCCAATAATGGTTAAAAAGGAGTTGTAAAAAGTCTATTTGATAGAATTAAAGTCATTTGTTCTAATCAAAATATAAATATTGAAAAAGATTATTTAAAAAATATTTTAATTCAAAATAATTATCCTCTTGATTTTATAAATAATTGTTTCCTTGAATTTGAAACTCCAGTTATAAGACAAAATCAAAATAGACCTATTACAAATTTATTTTTACCATACATTCCCGGACTATCAAATAAAATTCAACGAATAGGGCATAAATTTAATATTCGCACAATCTTTAAAACACAAAACACAATCAGATCTCAATTAACAAAAACAAAACCATACAACTTAAATGAAAATACAAAAATGTCATTTATAAAATACCTTGCGAATGCAATAAGTTTTATATAGGTGAAACTTGTAGACCATTAGCCAAACGCATAAAAGAACACAGATCATACATTAAAAACACAGAATTTCATAAATCAAAAATCTGCCAACACGCATTTGATAACAATCATAGAATAAACTGGGATGCTTCGAGCATTTTAGCAAAGGAAACTTGTTCTAAAAAACGCAAAATCAAAGAAAGTGCGTATATATTATTAAATAAAGATAATTGTGTAGCATCAATTTCAGTTAATTTAAATAACACTTGGTTGCCTTTGCTTGATACTGAAGTATCTTCAGGAAGACTAAAAATTAACTAACTATTCACCTTTTTTGTAAAATAAACAATCATTACACCAGCAACCAGTTATCTATGTCACTATGACACTATAACCAAACAAACATGTTTTGACATTTAATGTCAAAGTTTTCAGAATATCCCAAAAAACAGAAAAATTGTGAATTTTAAAGCCTAAATAATAGTAAGTTTTTATTTTTATTAGTTTTATTCCATTTATCTTGACAACGGTGGCAGATTTGCCACCGAAACGTCGATTTTTAATTATCTGTTTACTTGTTTAAAATTTTTTTGGTTTTTTAGTACTTTTAATTTTATTTTGGCGTGTACCCAAATAAATACCATCTATTAAACAATTTTGTATTAGAAACTGCACCGCATTTATTTCCAGTTGTTGAACTATTTCTAAATTATCTTATTATCACAAATCACATTACATAACTCTTAACATACGCTCTAGTTAACTATACTAGTTAAAATTAAACGTATAATTAATGATTTATTCACACCCCATAATCATAATCAACAATAAATAATAAAATATTGCTACTAAAATTCTACCAGACCCGACACTACCTGTTTAAGCTTCAACTTGTGCCTGGACACACGTAATTTAAGCCCATGCACCATACTATTTTTGCGTTTATTGCAATAAAGGAGACGTAAGTCGCGGATCAAAATAAATAAGACAAAGCGGGCACAATTCTCGCGTTTCAGTACAAGTATCTAACTTCATTCGTTTCGTTTATGCCCTGGCTTGGGAAAAGTTTTGATATTTAGGTATTGCGTTTAAAGGTAAGTTTTAAGCAGAGTATTTGAAAGTAAGTTTTGATCAGAGTATATAAAAGTGTTTTAATAGGAAGCGGCTACAGACCGCAATTAAATCCTCGACTTGGCAACGTTGCGATCGGAAGTGAGGTTAATTGTGGGTTAATTTGTAGTTAATTTGTTTTGGTTTTTAGTTTTTAGCGCCAATTGGTTCAACCAAGTCAAATACTTTTTCTTTAGTGTTTTTTAAGTAAAAGATGCTGTTTTTTTTGCTTTGATTGTGAAAAATTATTTTCGATCCAATCAAATTTATGATTACTGTAATTTTTTGTTTTGAATTTTTATCTTCCCATATGAATGTTGGCTTATAAGTTTCTTTTACTGCTTACCAATAAAATGTTAATTAGAGGTACTCAGACAAAAGTGCATATTTTATTTTATTTTTGTACTACACCTATAAATACATTACAGTTTAATTTTTTTATTGTCTTAATATTTCTTAGTCCAAAATCCGCAATATAGGTGGTCTAATATTATTAAGTAAGTATATATTTATCAGATACCCTTTGTAGTCTCAGTTATACCTAACTAAATCTTAAAAAAATATGTTTTGTAGTAAATATGTAAATAAACATTAAACATTTTACTCGGTTCGGTAAACGTTTTTTTCTTTTAATCTTGTGCTGATCGATGAAGGCTTAAGCTAAAAGACATTGATAAAACTACCAATGGACCTCAAGACGGAAGAAGGAAAAAAGAAAAAATATTTGTACAAAGTAGCATACAGAGTCAGGACACTCTGGGGATGAAGAAACATAAGAAATGTGGGAAGTTCAGGCCCTCTAAAATTGGACTATAAAAGAATGCTTAAAAGTGTCACTATGTGTTACTCTGTTTGCAACTATTATTGGCTAATATACCTATACATCATCGTTATCACTAATAAAGTAAAAAGCTCTTTGATGAAGTGAATAATGGTAACAGTTTTGGGAGACGCCAAGGTAGCATGATTTGAAATACATAAAGATTATTTACAAAGGGCTAGTCTCAAAATTAACGCCTAATAGGTTAAATCACTCTGTTTTACAGAAACTGCTGGTCTATATGTAAATGGGAAGTAATATAACTAACTCTTTTCGTGACAGCCAACATGATTGTATTTTTGAAATACTAAAGATTTACTTTTGTCAAAAATAATAAAATAATTAAAAATTTATTATTGCTTTGTGTCCTAGGATAGGTGTTAGAAGAGGACAAATGGACCAAAAATGTTGGAATTTTTAAACATATTTTGCTGCTCGCAATGTACAAAACTAATAAATAGAAAGTTTTACTTCTATTGCTAATATACAGGTCGAGATATAGCAAAAAATATGAAAAATGGCCAAAAGTAAAGTCCTTTATTTAAAAAAACAGGACAAAATTGTATAAGGACATGTTGTAAAGAAATAAAACTTATGTTAAAATTTAAAGTTAAAGAATTAAACAAAAAAAAATCTTTATTTTTACACTATGCAATAATAGTTTTTAAAATACTTAGCTTTAGGCATGGGATTTTAATAAACATTTAATATGATTAAATTTTCTTTAAAATTTTGCTCCCTCTTATCCATTATTTAAGCTGTAATGCGTAAACAAAATTGACAATTACATTTTTTTACTAACATGCTTCTGGGCATTTGTCATTTTTTAGTTTTAACTCGCCCTGTAAAATACCAATTGAAGTTAAATTTTGTATTTATGAGTTTTGGACCCCAAAATTTCGTTTTAAAATTCAAAAATCTTTGGTCCATTTGTTTTCTTGTAACACTTATCCTGGGACACAACTTTGTTTCCGAACTAATATAATAAAAATATTAAATATTTAAAATTATCAATGTCTCTTATTCAACACTTGAAGTATCATCACAAAGTTAAAATTTTCTAGTATGTAAAAAAAAATTGAACCACCCGACATAAATTTGTAACATAAAGACTTGACAACATCGCGGATTTCATTGCGGTCTGTAGCCGCTCCTGTTTCAATGAGATTATAGTATAGAATATCTGACATTAAATTATTTTTACCAAAATCGTTCTTTTTGCTAATTTGAAGAAAGGGCACGTTCCCTTGTGCTCTTTAATATCAACTACTCCTCAAAAAAGTTTTTAAATAAAACACGGCTTTTTTCAAAAGATGACGTATATTTCCGAAAGAAACTCTAAAGATTCCAAATAGAACACAGCTGTCTTTAAAAAAGAACACAGGTGTTTCCAATAATATGAAAAAACTGGTGATTTTGGAACAACAAAACAATTTTTTGAAAGAAAATGACTGCTTAATAAAAAAGTGAGTATTTTAAAAGAGAATTCGTGCCACTACAATGAACAATAATACACACAAAAAGAAACGTATTAATTCAAATCAATTGCTTCGACTCAAGACACGTTGTGAGTTGGATATAACAAAAGGAATATATTCTTCTTATTTAAAAATTATATTTTTAAAAATATCTTTTCAGCACAACCATAAAAATAGGTTCAGTCAAGTAAACATTTTTTTTTTAAACTTAAAAATAATAATACTTTCTTAGTAGATATAATAATATATTTTTTGACGCAATAAATCAAACTAAAATTTTAAGTAGAGACTAGCAATATTACTTGTCTTGGCTAAATATGTAAAAATAGGTTTTCTTTAATATTGTTTATTCAAATATTTTTAATTTAGGACAAATTCAGTCTTATTTAAAAACACATTTGCCAGGGCCGCCGAGCCGAGCCCCGGTACAAGTGAGAAGTTTGGGCCCTCTTTAAAAAAACAAAGAAATTGAGAGACCAAAGAAGAAGTCTTACTTCCTGGCAAATTTGTACTCTTTTTAAAATTGTGATATTCTTTACATTACTTCAATCCGGTCCCCCATTTATACCGCCTTCAACGATCTCTTTGTCGGGCCTGCATATACTGATTATAAAAAATAAGGAAAACCCTAAGTTATTTTACTTAAAATACACAGCACAAATAGTCAATTTAGAAATCCAAGGTTACAAAAATTTGCAGCCGCTGAAAATTGGTAGGATTGTATAAAACTACCATAATCTAAATAGTCTTCATCGATATGACCTGAGAAAAAAAAATACTTTGGGTCAAAGGTCACTTGTAAAAACACATATTGCTCATAAAAAAGTAAAAACTAAATTATTTTACTTAAAATACACAGCAAAAATATTCAATTCAGACATCCAAAGTTACAAAAATTCTCAACCCGCTAAAAATTGTTTGAAACACCATAATCTAAAAAGGTCCTTATCGATATACCTAAAGAAAAAAACTACTCAGTGTAAAGTTACAAAAACAGGTGTTAAGCGATTTTCAGCAAAACGGTTAGTCTTATAAAATTGTACATTAGGTAATTATCTACAATAATCTATAAATACTTTTTCTAAAAGCCACCAATTTTAGGATATAACGATTTAAAAATTTGTATTTTTTTTTTATTAGGGAAATAACGGTTTTTCTTACTTGATGATCGCTGAAAAAAAGAGTTAAAATTTCTCTTAATATTTTTTTTTCATATGTTGCGAACGTTTTCCAGTCACTGTATAAAATATAAAAAATATAAGAATGTTGGGTAAAAAAATTGTTTAAGGCACCCACAGTACGTTAGTATTTAGGCTTTTAGCCTTCGTGGTTTGTTCAAAGATAAAAAATTAGACGCCAGTGTTATCTTAAATGACATCCATCTCTTTCATTTAATTGGCTGCGGGGCTAAAGAATTAACTTTTTTTTTTAGATAAAAAATTAATTCTAAGATTAGTATGCCCAATACATTCCATTTAGTCTTGCGTATTACATCATAGTAAAGACAGGCATGTGTTCTAACCTATATTTTTAAATATATTTCGTGCAGTTTTAAGTTTTGTAACAAAAATATCAGAACATTGTTTTGAACATGGTATGAAGACAATAATCAATGCAAGTGCTGAAAGAGCTGATGAGTTTTTTTTTCATTTTTTTTTATCTTTGGACAAACCACGAAGGCCAAAAGCCTAAATACTAACGTACCGTGGGTGTCTTAAGCGAGGTAAGAGGGAGTTTGTTGACACGGGACTTAAACACTTGAAGATTTGGGGGAAAGGAAAGACCTCTGCGGGCAGCAGGTTCCATAACCTAAAAACTCTAGGGATAAAAGAACGAACAAAGTGGGAAGTTCCGGGGCCTGTCCTGTTTTTAGAATATCTTTAGGAGCAAAAATTCGTGACCAGAGAAGGGGACCAGAGTTGGGTCGTATTCGAATACTCAGTATTCTGAATAGTATTCAGAATACATTTTGCCAGTATTCGAATAGTATTCAAATACATTTATTTGTTTGGTATTCGGTATTCGGCAGAATACTATTTTGTTCAGTATTCGGAATTCTGTATTCGAAGACTTAAGAAGTATTCGACGAATATTTTTACGAGTATTCGAATACCGGCGTTCCAGTATTCGAATAGCGAAAAAGTTTAAGTAGTATCCGAGTACTAAAATTGTTAGAATTTGAATGAGAAAAAGTGACAAAGGGGAAACAAAATAGAGGAAAAAAGGAGGTAAGGACCTTTTTTTTCTCTTTGTCATAGGTTTTATTTTGTATTATTCGAATCTTTTCGTTTCCACTATTCGAATACCGATTCCGGGTATTCATGTATTCGAATAATTTTTTTCCGGTATTCGTATTCGTATTCGAATATCGATTTTCAGTATTCTGCCCAACTCTAAAGGAGAGTGTCGTAAAAATTATACTTAAAAGTGTTCTATTGCTGCATCTATTAAAAGAAATCATGAAGAACAAGGAGCCAGTACATTTACTGAAAGTATGTTACGAGGTTTATTTGTAGGTTGGTTATCAGCTAGATCCAGAGCTAGTGAACCCTTTGAGTAACGGTATTATTGATTAGGCAGTTTCTTCGTAAAATTGATTTTTAGTTTAGTAAAGGTTTAATAATGTTTTAGGATATTTATTTACCACCAAGCAGCTCACTTTTATTAACTGCACAATAAAACATAATAAATCTGGACTAATCTGCGGTGCGTTTGAAGACCGGAAACAAATGAAATATTGAAGTCACTAAAAATATACACATGTTTAGCTATTAAATGATTGAGTTAAACAAACCCAATCATTTAATAGTAACATGTATACCTGTGCATGTTTCCGTTTCATTAAACCATATGCATTGCGATTAAGACCTGATTGGGTGTAAACGCTTCAATAAATCAGGTAATTACCGAAAGCAAAACAGATTGACTTGTTCAGTCGATTGCCGAGTCACTGATACAATATTTCCACGGAAGTTCTGTGTTTTGTGTTTTTTACAAAATATAATGGTAAAATAAGTTGAAGCTAGAACTTTGACGTAACCGTTGTTATTTGAGGCGTCTAGATGCAAAATCCGACTTCTCCATGTAACCTAATTCTTGAGAAATGACGAAAAACGATTAAACTACTAATATTTTAGTTAATTGTTACCAAATAGCAATTAAAAAATTATTTATGTTAACGTAACAATATTATATATTAAAAAACGCCTGTAGGTAATAGATTTCAGGTAATTTGATAAATTAAATTATAGATGTCGGTTTTTGCATGTTTAAGTATTACCAATGCCGGGTCTTACATCTAAAAAAATTGAAAATACGTCGGCATTTGCATCCAGGATTTTATTATAAATTAAAAATAAAAAATTGTACCCACAAACTTCAAAGACATTTATTTTTTTGAAATTGAAAAAAATCGTTTGGTGATTAGTTGCGGTTTGAGAGATGTCGGTATTTGCAAGTAATTTAGGCTAATAGATGTCGGATTTTGCATTTTATGCGCAACTTTTACTAGCGATGTTTTATATTAGATGTCTGGTTTTTGTACTTTTTGATTTGGAAATGGATTCTAGGGAATATTTTCTATATAATAGCGTATTCATCTCATTTTTTACAATTTCTTGGGATGACGGGTTTTGTATTTAGACGCCTCATTTATAGTTTACAATAGATCTTACAGAGTGATTTATAGTTAAAAATAATATGAATCATTTTTTATCTCTTTGTATGATGTGCAGTTAAAAAAATAATCAAATATGTAATGGTGATAATAAAACATAACAAATAAGAAAGGGTACATTACACAGTGCGATTTAAAATTATTTATTCTTTAAATTTAAAGGTCTTCCCAAAAGCTATAAGAAATATTACGTTCAATATATCTATGTATGCGGAAATATGATTATCATCAGGATTTTTAACGTAACACCCTGTATATTATATTACTGTTGCAAAGATATTTTAAAGAAATTTAAAAATACCACATTTGATATATTTAGATTGTATAGGTTTGGAAATATGACCATATAAATCCAAAAAATAATAGATATACGCATTAAGATTTGGACCCTCATATTTCAGAAACTGTTGGAAAAAATCATTTTAAATGTGGTAAAATTTTAAAGGTCGTTAAGATATCTTTTTATAGGGAATAAAATATGCAGGGTGTTTTATTTTAAAATGCTATTTTTATCGAATTCCGGACGATGGCTATATTTCCGAAACTATTAAAAATTAAATATATTAAGTGCAATATTTTTACGACTTTTAATGATATCTTTCTATTGGTGATAAAATATTTAGGGTGTTCTATTAAAAAAAACAACTTTGTGTTATATGTAACTTTAAAATAAAAGTCAATGAAAAAAATATAGGTACGCCACTAAATTCTACGTAAAAATCCCTAAAACTTTTCTATTTACTTTTTTTTCTATTTTTAATATTAAGCGAGTTACAAGTGCCTTACCAAATTGACAAAATTTGGAAAACTCTCTGTATCTCCATCCTCTTTTGAATTTGTTTTAAAAATTAAAATCGAGATTGCGCAATCAGATTTGTTCTATCTCTTTTAGTTTTCGCTATACCCTGCAAGGTCAACGAAAAGACGCCACCCTATACATACCAGTAACTTGCAAGACAGCTTCTAACCCAATGTTAACAGATTGGGTTTGACTCGTCAGACATGTTAAACAATTATATGCCATGCAAGTATAGCAGTATTGTCGTCTAATTTATGTTATTTTTGACGTGAAAACGTCTAATAATTCGATGGAGCACGCACTAAAAACATGACACATGCGGCGTTAACTCGCGCGTTCCATTTAGAGCTTGAAGTGCAAGCGAGAGCGCGGAACGAGCGACAAAGAGGCACAATCTCGGCGTTCGGCAGCGTTGTTGACATCTGTTTCTCTCCTACTTGAGTAAGCGTGCAGTGAAAAGTGAATGTGGTGTCAATTGTTGATAGCAACGATAATGGCGGCGATAAAGGTAATTATTCTTTCGTTATTAAATATATGTTTAGTGATACATTGTTAAATATTCGTGTTTTCATCATTAAAATAAATAGCATCAGTCCGCTATGACGCTGTCACGTTCAACTATCGTCAGTAAACCGACTTTGCAGACAACCGATTATTTTTTTAAATAATATAATCCGAAATGTAACAAAACAAAGTCAAAGAATTAATCAAATGAGATAAGCGGTTTTTGAAAGTTTAGTTCGAGGACAAAGGGATTTACTGTTGCTGATGCCATGCAAAAATTTGGTGTTTAAGAAATATAGCCAGAAGCAACAAAAATAGAGATCCAATAAATCTGGAATTGGTACAGATGACGTGACTCCAACCCTAAAATGGTTTTTTTTTTTTTAAATCAAAAACAAACAAATAAAAGAAGAGTAAATAGTACTAAAAATATTTTTAACGGCGTATTTAGAACGTCAAAATAAGGTTTATTTTTTTAATTATGTCCTAAATTTCACCCTTTCCGAGCTACAACTATAAGTTGCGTATTTTTCTTTCTTATGTTAATAAAAGTAGAAAAAAAAATACATTTTAGGTGGAGATACCAAGGAGAGTTACCATCGTTAATTTTTTTTTATGTTGTTTTTTTTTTGTTAAATAAAATGCTCTAGCAAGTCGAAAACAAAAAATGTAATTGTTTGGTTTTCTAATTTAATTAGGTAGAAGGTTTTAGAAAAAATCGCTAATGAGTAAAAGGAAAGCAATTGCGTATAAATAAAAATTAAAAAAAAGGTGCTAGGCTACCGCCTTCTTTAGTAATATTTATTTACGTGGTTAATTGATTATGTGTTTTTTCTCTACAGACAGGTACACTGTAGTAGAAACATAGAAGAATTTTGAGCGGGTGTAAACAAAACTCGCAAACGCGATGCGATAAAATTGTAGAATGTTTATTTATTACAAACTGGCATCTCGTTTGGTTAGTAATGCGGATACGTTTATCAATCGAAGCAACCAGTAGTAAATACATCAGATCCCTGCCTATGTTTCTAGTAGCGTGGACTTGTCTCTATATTCTATACCCATTCTCTTTTAAACGAGATTTTTTTCTCCTAAATCAAATAGCTAATTTCTTTAATCAAAATATTTGTTGTTTGCATCATAACATTTTTAACGCTCTGTTTAATAGGTAGTTTTAAGTTGCACAACCCACGCCTATAAATAGATCATTGATTTTATGGTTGTACACCTACTACATTCGCAAGGTGCAAGTAGAATTGAAACCTTGAACTATATTCTTAGTTTAAATTCTTGGGATTTAGGTCCAAATTGAAAATTAAAAGGTGTTTTTAGATTTTCATTTTATTAATTTTGCAAACGTTTCGGCATTATGCCTTCTTCAGTGAATTTATCTAAAAACTAAATGACAAAGTTGGTTTTACATTATTAAAATTAATATTACGAGTTATTATAACGTCATTAATTAGATACATAATATGAGTACCAAGCCAATGTTTTCTATTTCACTCTTTAAAAGTTAAAAAAATTAAATAAAAATAATATCACATTTCTAATTAAATAAATTGTTTTGCATTATTCCATATAATTTTAAATAAAAACAACAAGTACCAAAAGGGTAAAAAATAATTAAATATTTTCACATATATTAATAATAACAAAAAATCCGTTTCTTGAATTCTTATCCTTTTATCAAATACCAAGAGAACTTCTTGCTTTTTCAGTATTAATAACAAATTTTAACTGTACACGTCTTAAGTTTTAAAATGTTTGTATTGTTTTAGTGTAGATATATGTATTTTTAATTGAAAAAAACTGACACAATTGGACTAATTTCCTTTCAAGGTAAGCAAAAACAAAATTGTATTTTTAATGTTAATGTAAAATCAAGGAAAAAAATAACTCGTAATATTAATTTTAATAATGTAAAAAGCAACTTTGTCATAATGCCGAAACGTTTGAAAAAATTAATAAAATGAAAATCTAAAAACACCTTTTAATTTTCAATTTGGACCTAAATCCCAAGAATTTAAACTAATGTATATATATATATATATATATATATATATATATATATATATATATATATATATATATATATATATATATATATATATATGGACTGCATCCCACTAAATTTACAATATTTTTTTAAATTTACAATATTTATATATATATATATAATACAAACGGCTACTCTGCACATAAACCTATTAAATTGTTTTGTTTTGAAGGTGATAGAAAATGTTATGTCTTTAATAATACTACTTTCTTGCATTTACATTGTCTTTATTTTCAATTGATACACGACTTTTCGGCTGGTAACTATCTTTAACCATTTTCAAGTAATAACTAAAAATACTCTTAAGAAACTACGACTTATGTACTATGCGTTGTTCACCAAAGCTTGACCGATTTTCACGGTTTAGCAACGGCTGCCAGATATTTGGTATGTCGATACTAAGCTTACTAAATTTATTTTTTTGTTTAAAATTACAGCAGCTTCTTTAAAAAATCCCCTGTTCTAGTTTTCTTCTTTCTGAATAGTTTTGGCCTCCGACCATTGTATGGGGTGATGTTTTTGACCATGCATGTTCAGCCCTCCAGATCTCGACGTTTCACCTCGTTCCGTTTGTTTTTATGTTCATTTGTTCTAATTTTTTGTGGTTTTTTTATTTCCCCAACGTATATGAATGTGGTGCTTAAAAATCAGGCTATCAGTCTGATAAATATCAGTCAAAGCTTAGTGAATACGGCCGTAAGAGTATAGTATTAGATATCAATTAAAAACGGTTCTAGATAGTTACCATCCGAAACGTCGTGTAACAGTTAAAAATAAAGACAATGGAAGTCCAAGAAAGTAGTTTTATTTATTAAATTGTAAATTAAACAAAAGTACGTAATTTAACAGTAAAAAGAAAAAGTATAGTATATTACATTACAAGTGTGGAAAATGACTAATTTCACAGGAGTGGGAATATTGTAGCATGAGGCGTTAGCCGGGTGCGACAAACCCACGAGTGTAAGAAAGTCATTTTCACACGAGTACTATACACTATTTTTCCTACGACGACAAATAATTAACCAAAAAAATAAATTAAAGTTTGTCTTTACAGAAAAAATAAAAAACAATTGAGAACTTTGCAACAATGGGGTGATTTTTACTTTGTAGCACTAGTGTGATAGGTACTTTTCCTCACAGCTATATTATACTGTTTTGACAATATTTTATCGCAAATCACCTACCTAGAAGCATTATATAACTTTTATCATTTTGGAATTTAAAAGGCCCTCACTTAATAAAAATTTTATGGCTTCGTTAGGTAATAAGGGTAATAGTTTAATACGGTTTTCTGCTATTTTAAGGGTTTTTAAAAAATTATTGATACTTACATATTTTAGACACTCTTCTAAATAAAACGTAAGTGGCGCATATCCAAAATATTCTGTTTTTTTTTTTAATATTAGTAAACAAACTTACTGGACCGGGAGTAAAAAGGGGTGCTGGGTGGGATAAAATTGGTAAAACGAGTTAATGAAACTGAACAGCACATGCAAAATTAGGTTAAAATTACGTTTTTTTCTCATATTTTTGAGAAAAAAATATAAAAATATGAAAATTGTAAATGCATAACCTAAAGTCCTAAAAGAAAAGAAAAACGACTACTAAACGTCCGTTATACCATGCAAAATATGGGAAGCATGTGGCAACGTCGGAAGGGATCTGATTCTATTTATGAATGGATAATTATACTGTGTAGTAACTTAACGTTAATAAGATGATTTTTGCTAATTTGGGTTCTACTGTTTAAGGTAAGTAAAAAGTGTTTTTACTGTCAGTACAATAAATATGTCACTTGCAAAACCAATAGCAGTTTTTAGAATGACATCATAATATATATCACACGAGTGTTGTAAAGTACTTTTGCAACACTAGTGGTGTAAAGTACTTTGCAACACTAGTGTGATATAACGCATTTTCTATGCATGAAACCAGTGTGCTATTTGCTATTTTCACAAGTGGTCGTAGGAAAAACCTATTATCGGTACGTGTTTTACGTCTCATATGTAATAGGACCTAAAAATTATCAAAAAAATGTACAGTTTCAGTGAAATTAAGCAGCAGTTTATATTAAAATACAAATAAAATTTCGAATTTGGTAAAATTGTATTCTAAAATCTTTTGATTGATTGATCTTTACATATTTTAGGGGATATATTTCCCATGCAAAAATACGGGAAGTCGTATAAACTGAAAATGAATAACGCGTGACCTTAGCTCTGGCATTTTTTATTTCAAATAAATAACTCTGACAGAAACGTCGTTTTTAGAGCGCCGCAAATTCTACATTATATTTTAAGGGCTTTAGAACAATCCTATTCGAAACGACTTGACACTGAATTCGAATTTGCTCTTTCTGTGCGGAACGAAATAGGAATACAAAGGTATTTTTTCGAAGGTTTCACATATTATGTATATAGTGTGTCTACGGATGGACTTAACTATACCTGTAAAAATTTTTTTAATTTAAAAAAAAGTTAATATTTATAAAAATGCCTTGTTTGAAATGCTAAAAGTTATAATAAAAATTGGCTTATGATATACAGGGTGCTTGAAAATCGCCAAATTATTATTTAAAAAATAAAAAAATGAAAAAACTTATTTTTAAAAATGTTAAATTAAAGTAAAAAAGTAATTAAAAAGTCAATTTTTTTTTCCTTAGCGCTTCTCATTACTTGGAAGAATTGGGTGTAACATAAAATATTTTTGTAAATAATTGATTTTACTTTTTATATACATATAATACAATGGTAACACAAAAAAGTAATTATTTATTCAACATAACATTAAAAGTTTAATTATTTTTTTATTTACAAAATAATTTCCGTAAATATGAAAAATCTTTTTTGCAATTTTTAACTAAACCATTTCTATTAGATATCTCTACTAATATTCAAAAAGAGTAAAGTTCTTAGTAATAAAATATAAAGCAATTTTTGAAGTACTAAACTCGATCATAAAAGTTCTTTCACAATTGAAAACCCACAAGTGTTATAGGCTATATTTTAATATAATTAAACAAAAAGTTTAAATAGTTAGCGCCCAACGAAGTAGGCACGTATCGGCTATTTTAGATAACTATACCTTTGTGAGGGCTAATCTTTAAAAATACTAAACCGATCATAGAAGCTCTTTTACAGTAAGAAAGTTACACTATTTAGGAGTGCTATGGGCTATGTTTTATAATGATTAAACAAAAAAATAATGACATATGAATATCAACCCAATTGCAATATTATAAAAGGTTTTAACTACGTGTATAAGCTCCGGTGGTCAGTGGTAGAATGCCTGCTGCACGGGGGCGGTCCGGGTTCGATTCTCTGCGGAAGCAGAATTTTTTTTTTAATAAAAATAGATAAGAATAAAAAAGCAGTGAACTAACTTATCTTTAGTATATTTTTTCTTTGATATTTAATTATACTTATGTTATAAATAAAGAGGTAAAGTTTGTAACTTTAACTGTTTGTTTGTAAGGAGCTAATTTTCGGTAAAAACTGAACCTATCATAAACATTTTTTGCAGTCAGAAAGCTACACTACTATAGGAATGCTATAGGCTAAATTTTATTATAATTAAACAAAAAATTAGAGAAAGGCCAGTAGGTACTCAATAAAGGTTTAGCAAAATATCATGCCATACTTGACTTGATCTAACCGTAGCAAAAAATATAATGAAGGCTATTGAATTAATTAAGTCTTTGACCAGTATTAATTAAACTTAAGTCTAGACTTGCTAGAAATCAATTTTCTAAAAAAATGCTCACGCAAAAAATGAGCCCGAACTTTTGTCATCTACTAGCGTGCATTTTTAGCCATTAATATCCGTCAAAGGTTTTGTTACAAAAGTCGATAAGTTATCAAGATACAGGGTGTATTTGTAATTATTTTTACTGTATAAAATATGTCACCAAAACCAGATGTGAAAAAGGTAAGCTAAGCTCAATACTAAAATTTGGCTTGGACTGTGGACTGTGACACCTAAAAAAAAGATCTAAATGAGTGATAAAATCCAAATATGAATTTAAAGGAAAAAAATAACGTTATGAACAAGTATAAAACTTTGTCCTTGTTTTATTGGATACCTATAACAATTTCTGCTATTTAAAAATGTGAGATCTGGCCAGTTTTCATACATCAGTCATTTTATAAAGTCATTCAACTTATTTAAACATTTTTCTTAATTCTGATAAACAGCTTGCCAAATAAAATCTAACCTACTTAAAGATCCTCATACATAGAGTGCTCACAAAAAAGTCAGGGACAAGCAATTTTTAGCACCATATTTAACTGTAGTAACTTTGGAAATAAAAATATTTTTAGCTGCAGATTTCGGTATGTTAAAGCCCATTTCGTCTAGATGACATGACGCAAAATGATTTGTGACAATAATCAAATGTTCATGGTATACAGTGGTGACCAATGAACAGATGCAAAATTACAAAAAGTTTAAAGGTGTGGATTCCGGTAATAATTTTTTTCGCATTTAATTATAGGTCATTATTAAAGTAACATCAATATCTCCAGACGTTTTTGCCAGCTTTTTTGATTACAGCCCTTTAGCCACAAAGACACTACTAAACAAAAATGGTGTCAAAACTTAGCTACCAATATCTTTAAAACGCTGTAACTTAAAAACGGCTTTACCGATTTTGACCAGGTTTTCACATTCGAAAGCTTCTTCTGGTTCTTTTTAACACGCTTTCTTATTAACTTGGGTTGTAACTATCTATCCATCTGGCTATCTATGTAACGGAATCTTTGAGCCTAATTTTAACCAACTTCCAGCTATTCGATTTCTTTGAAACTTTGCACACGTATTAAGGACCCATGACAATGCAATAATCTGCAAACAGTATCCCGTTATCCTGCTTTGGATCGCCAGGAAAAAAATTCCATTATATTATTATTATAACCACTGCTTGATACCACCAAGTGTCATCTGTCACCTGTACGTCCCAGTGGTACCAACCACCGGCCATTTCAAGAGTTCGATCTGAATCGATTTTACTCAAATTTTATATTAGGTTATTTTCAGAAAGTCCATCTGAAAAACTTTGCTACTCTTGACAAAATGGCGAAAAAATTTTTTAGTGAATAAACTGGAGCATTTATTTTTAAAAAATTAATTGATATAACGAACTAAAAAATGAAAAATAATTAATAGTTTAAAAAACTAAAAACACGCTTTATATATGCAACCGAACTAAAATTAGAAAATAATTTTTCATTAAAAAAATATTGTAACTTCATAGTAAAAAGCGTGGGGGTGCATTTTACTATTTTTTCATAACTTTTCCATCATAGATATTGGCAAAATATAGACTATTATAACATTTAATATATTAAGCACCCCACGCTTTTACTAAGTTACAATATTTTTTTTAATGAAAAATTATTTTCTTAATTTTAGTTCGGTTGCATATAAAAGCGTGGTTTTTTAGTTTTTTTAAACTATTAATTATTTATTACCTAACCTTATTGGTAATTGGCCATTTCTATAAAATACAGGAGTCAAACTAAAAGTAAAGATAAAATTGCACAAAATATGGCTATTGTTCGTTTTAAGCTATGACAATTGGGTTGTACGTTGTTGTTTGGTTTGAAATTTGGTCAATACGCAGCTTCGGTCAATACCTCCTGACGGTTTTTTTACTTTTTCGATTAGTGCCCTTGGGCCACAGATACGCTCACCTGTCAGATCCATTGTCCTTAAAATGTGTTCTCCTTTGTGGATTTTTTGATGTGATCTCGAAATTTTGACTTATTTGCTACCTAATGATTTTTTTTTTGTATTAGGTAGTCAAATAAAACTGACTCTTTTTATTATACAGGGTGTTTCCAGATTTTTAATCAAAAATTGATTAGACGATAGAACATGAAAAAAATAAAAGTTTATATAAACATGTATACTTTAAAGCTTCGTTCTCTAGATACAGGGTGTTAAAGTTTTGGAAAAAAAGCTTATTCATATTCAAAATCCCTTGGCCGATTTTCCTTAAACTTGACAGGTTTGTTTCTCATGATAAGAGGTATCATTTAATGTAATGAGATTTACCGTAATTATTGCAGTTGCGTCCCAGAGGGCAACCTAGTTAGTAAAGATAGAAAAATAATGGTACGCCACTGCTTTTTTATAATTTTGTAATTTTTTTTAATTAAGCATTTAAAAATACAACTTTTTTATTTCTTGTTCATTTTTCGTATCTTGCTTTGTTTTGAGAAAAATAAAATAAAAACTAATACTTTATTGCTTGGCCCTATAGCAAAAATCAAGAAAATACAACTTTTTGTTTTTAAATAATTTTTCGTATTTTGCTTCTGTTTTCGAGCACAAAAAATAATTAAAAAATCCTGTTCTTTAGTGGCCTCCTAAAACATACATTTAATGTTTTTATTTTTTTTTAAATAATAATTGTTGCTTTACACATACAAATGGGTATGGATATGTTCTTATTTGCAAACAATATTTTTTGTTGGCTGCAAGTATGGTATTTATTAGGAATGTTACACTGTTTTTTTAAGAATTTCTCTCCAAAGATAGCCCAATAGGTTATAATAAATTATTCTTAACTTATACCTTATCAGAGTGACAGTTATAGAGAGTATTTTATTTAAAATGGCGCGATTTTAGTGAAAACGAGTTAAGAAATATCGTAAGGTAATTAAAATTTGATATTTTTAACGTAAGTATTTTTGTTTTAAAAATTTATTTTAAAAACAGATTGTGGCAGAATGGACGAGCACTCCGAGATATTGCATTGTTTTTAAACTTTTCAAAATCTGCTGTTGCCCGAGCAGTTGAAAGATTTATGGCTCATGGAGAACCCACTTATCGGAACCAGGGGAGAAGTGGTCGGGGTCGTGTTACAACCCAACGGCAAGACCACTTAATGGTGATGTCCGTCCACCGACGTCGAACCCTAAATGCTACCGCAAATCAATAGGGCCCTTCGTGCAGCGACGGGTGTTAGAATCTCCACCACCACAGTTCGAAGGCGACTGCATGAACGCGGCTTGCATGCTAGAGGCGTGCTGTTTGCCCTTTATTGCTGCCTGTGCACCGAGCTGCAAGAATGAGATGGGCACAGGAACATGCTCACTGGGGAATAGCAGAATGGAGTAGATGTATGTTTGTGGATGAAAGTAAATTTAATTTGCATGCATCTGATGGACGAATCTTAGTTTGGAGAGAGAGGAATGAAAGGTACCGTGAGGAGAATATGGAAGCAAGGGTTGCGTTTGGTGGGGGTGGTGTTACTGTATGGGGTGGTATCATGAGTAATGGAAGAACGGAAATGGTTATTTTGATAGGTGAGACTATGAATGCGAATAGGTACAGGGATTTGTGTGTGAATGAAATTGTTGTTCCCTTTGCCCAAAACTTCGGCGACGGATTCATTTTTGTGGATGACAACGCTACTCCGCATCGAGCGAGGTCTGTGCGAGAAGTTTTGATAGAGAACAACATTGAGCGTATGGACTGGCCTGCAAGATCCCCTGATATGAACCCAATAGAGCATGTGTGGAGTAATATTAAATTAAGGTTGAATTCAAGGTGATCATGAGTTTCATAATTTAAATGAGTTGGCAAATGCAATTAGGGAAGAATGGGAAGCTATCCCCCAGGAATTTATTGCAAACTTGGTGCACAGCATGCCTCGGAGGGTAGCAGCAGTTTTGCGTGCTCAGGGAGGCCCTACTAAGTACTAGCAGGTGATAATTTTAATCTTAAGTTGTTACTACTCTCCCAAAAAAACACAGTTTATTTTTTTTTCTTTATGTGAATTTTGTCTACCTGCTCAACACTTATAATTTTAAATGCTTAATCTAAGAAAATTCACAAAATTATAAAAAGCAGTGGGTACCATTATTTTTCCATCTTTACTAAATAGGTTGTTCTCTGGGACGCCACTGCAATAATTACGGTAAATCTCAATAGATTAAATGGTTCCTCTTATCATGAGAAACAAATCTGTCAAGTTTAAGGAAAATCGGCCAAGGGATTTTTGAGCTATAAATAAAAAACCTTTTTTTCCAAACTTTAACACCCTGTATCTAGAGAACGAAGCTTTAAAACATACATGTTTATATATGAACTTTTTTTGTTTTTTCATGTTCTATCGCCCATTAAATTTTCCCGATTAAAATCTGAAACACCCTGTATAATGAAAGAGTCAGTTTTGTTTGATTACCCTGTACGAAAAAAAATCATTGGGTAGTAATTAATTTAAAATTTCCAGATCACATCAAAAAATCCACAAAAGACCCATTTCAGGACAATGGATCTGCCTGGTAGCGTATCTGTGGCCAAAAGGCACTAATCGAAAAAGTAAAAAACCGTCCAGAGGTATTGACCGAAGCTGCGTATTGACCAAATTTCAAACCAAACAACAACGTACAACCCAATTGTCATAGCTTAAAATGAACAATAGCCATATTTTGTGCAATTTTATCTTTACTTTTAGTTTGACTTCTGTATTTTATAGAAATGGCCAATTCCAATAAAGTGGTTAGGTAATAAAAGAACCAGAAGAAGCTTTCAGAATGTGAAAACCTGGTCGAAATCGGTAAAGCCATTTTTAAGTTACAGCGTTTTAAAGATATTGGTAGCAAAGTTTTGACACATTTTTTGTTTAGTAGTGTCTTTGTGGCTAAAGGGCTGTAATCAAAAACTGGCAAAAACGTCTGGAGATATTGATGTTACTTTAATAATGACCTATAATTAAATGCGAAAAAAAATTATTACCGGAATCACACACCTTTAAACTTTTTGTAATTTTGCATCTCTTCATTGACCACCCTGTATACCATGAACATTTGATTATTTTTCAAAAATCGTTTTGCGCCATGTCATCTAGACGAAATGGGCTTTAACATACCGAAATCCGCAGCTAAAAATATTTTTTATTTCCAAAGTTACTACAAGTTAAATATGGTGCTAAAAATTGCTTGTCCCTATTTTTTTGGCGAGCACTTTATTTGGATTTTGTCAAAGTTGCCACTCATTCTTTTTGCGCCGAAGCCCACAGCCAAGCATAATTTTAGTATGGCACTTGGCTCACCTTTTTCACATTTATGTTTTTGGTGGGATTTTAGATATAATTTTTTCCTTGCGTTTCCGCTGCATTGTTTTGTTTTTATGCTATTGTCTATATTTTTTTAACGTTATGGAAATAACAGTACGCAGTGCCCATTCATTATCTGCTACCTTTTTATTAAGCTTTTTGTTTATTGTTAAATTGGTTAAATTCGGCCGACTTACCGATCTAACGCCTCGCGCAGCCAACGACTTACACCACTGGCTGGTTGTTTAGGGCGTACTACAAGATTTTTGTATGGGAACAATACTTATTTTTTAACTTTTTTATATTTCTGTTATTTAGCAAATATACCGGTTCAGTTAAATAACATGCTTGTTTAGTTATTCTATAACTAGCCGATAGACCAAAACCTATTCCTCATCCATTATACACACAATTACTGAGCTGGACTCTATCACTGGGACCGACTGACAAATCGGGACCAATTCGTGACCAATTTATAAAGATTGAGTGAGCTCTGAATTTATAATATATAAATATATATTTTTTTAAATATCGATATAAAACCACCCCTGTATATTTGAATTAACCTTTCTTAATTCTACTGTACTTCTGACCAATTATTGTGAGCTAATGATCAATAGTGACCAATTCGTGACCAGCTGTTACAGCATAAAGTGACCTTCGTATGTTGATGTTGAGTGGTATTTATGTAATGGTTTTTTTATTGGGTATACGCCAAAATCTATCTAGAAAGAATGGGACCGCTTCGTTTCTGGTCCCGGGGTATACGAGCTGACCCTATTCAGCCCTATTAACCCCTATGAAACTGGTCTGTCGCCGGAAACAAAATAATGAAAAACCCCTAAAAAAAAAAACAAAAAATACTAATTAAAAAACAACGTTTTGGTGGCAAGTCTACCACCGTTGCCAAGTTAAGAAATAAAAAAGAAAAAAATAATAAAATTTTAAGCTTTTTAGTTTTGCAAACTCTAAAAATAGTTTGACATTTGTGTCATGAGTGACATAAGTACCTGTTGTACTTTTTATTTATAAGACAAAAAAAGGTAATGAGTTGTTGATTTTTAGTTTTTCTGAAGTACTTCAGTATCAAGCAAAGGTAACCAGGTGTTATTTAAATTAACCTAAATTAATGCTACACAGTTATCTTGATTAAATTATATGTACGCACTTTCTTTTATTTTGCGTTTTTTATATTATTAAATAAAAATAACTGTCAGCATGAGGCGACCGGCCAGTTCATAGGGGTCAATAGGGCTGAACAGGGTCAGCTCGTATCCCCGAGAACAGGACCAAAGCGGTCTAATTCTTTCTAGATGGATTTTGGCGTGTATCCAATAAAAAAGACCATTGAATAAATGAATCCGCCCAACCAATATAAGGCATACCTTCAAATATATATATGTTGCAATAGTTGGCTTAAAATTTTAAACACTTTATATTTTTTCATTATCTTTGATCAAATATTCAATACTATACCTATGACCAATTATCTAATTGTTACTTTTAGAATTTGTTTTAAATTAAAATTCCTTGAATGTCTTTATTTATTAAAGAACTCATTTAATCTTGCTGACCAAATAATTAATTATACTGACCAATGTTGACCACTTTGTTACCAATTGCATTTTTTAATGGAGCCATGTATGATTAATTTGAGGCGCTAAATTTTTTTGATTAACTTAGTTATTTAAACACGCTGTAAAGTTGGTTGAATATAACCAATTCGTCACACTAAATGAACATTTATTACCAATTCATAGTTTTTTCAAACCTCAAATTTAATATTTTGGGTAGCTAAATAAATAAATAGGACTTCCTTTTATGGTTTTTTTTGGTCTTAAAAATTTTCAGTATAAGGGGCCCCACAGAAGTACGTAGCTTAGGATGTCATAGTTTAGTTAGATAGATAGTTTATAATGCCGAAGCATTATAAACTATCAATCGTTTGTCCGAAATGTGAATTTTATAATTTTGTTTAGCCTATAAGAGAATTCGGTGAGTTAGTATATTTCAATGTAAAAATAATTGGGATTACTTATTGCTTTATTATTAAAAGAATAGTAATTGATTATAGTTTTTTCTACGACCGTATACAAATTTCAAACTACCAGTTTATACATGTTTTATTTATTTAAACCAATTAATTTTCATTTTTGCAGTACAGCCATAATGCAACAAAAAAGCATAACCGTTTAATTTTTTAAAAGACAATTATCGTCTATAACTATGCCATTATGATTTAATTTTAGATAATTGTATGTACTTACTTTGTAGAAATAATACTAAAACAGAATAAATTCCTTTTAAATTTCTTAGTTATCCAAATTCTTTATTACTATTTATTTTTAATAATTTCTATTAAATTTACTTGCAAACTGTTAAATTTTAAAACTAGTGAACTAGTAAACTAAAAGAAATAATGACGAAATCAAAAGTAACTTGACAATTTGGTTCAGTTGATGTCGCGTTTACTGTTACATTACATGAATTGATATTTAAGATAATTGTAGAAGGCATGGAAACAAAACACTAATTCAAAGTGTGAAAAAGCTTCGAATTGTTAAAACAAAGTTACTTTATTTAACACTTTATGTAGGTGTACTAGAATGGAGTACTTTATCGTCATGTTAACGATAAAAAAACTGCATTTTTTAACGGTCGTGGAAAATAGACTATTACTTTGAAGATATGCTCTATATTGGTTAGGCGGATTCATTTATTGGATGGTCTTTTTATTGGGTAATTATTACTTTTTGCTTTATTTCAGAACAATAACCCTAATAAAAGCATATTTATAATCATTCTATATAAATCAATTCCACACATACAAAAAAATTGCTGTATAATTTAGCATGCATTCACGTTTTGATTATCGTGTCACGACATATTCTCATGTGGTTATGCTAGCAAAAACCATTAATTTTATGTATAGATTGAATGATTTTTAAGTAATTAAATTATGTATGCGTTTGCGGACGCCAAAAAATTGGTTTTGTTTTTAATGCTGCTGTAATAACAAATTTAATTATATTAACCCCAAAAATAAATGACTGATAGGTCTGCTATTTTATAAAAATTCAGTACACATGCAGTGATCATTAAAGGGTTAGACAAATAGGGAAAAAATAAAATTAATTAAAAACCACTCATTCGGCTCATTCAGTAAACATTTATTCATAATGACGTGGAGTTTCTGTGGTCGGGTTGAGAAAATATAATTGATAAAAATTAAACTTGGTTTGTTTATTTATTCTTGGCGCTGGTCCCTTTGGGTCCAATTAACCATAAAGTTGGTTGGCATAATATCCCAATACCTGATTTGGTAACCTTTACGCTTTCCAACATTAACATCTTACTCTAAATCAGCCTCTACAGGGTGTCCGCTAATTAACGTAACAAAGAAAAACCACAGATTCCTTATGTAAAAATATTAAGATTTGAAACAAAACATACCTATATCCAAAAGTTGATATAAAGAAGATACAGGGTGTCGAAGTAAAAACAATTTTTAATTTATTTCTTATAATTTATTATACACTTTGGATATTTTATTAAAACTCGGAATTTAGGGGATTTTTGATATGAAATATTTAGGTCTGATATTAGTTTTTAGGTTTTAAATCAGATGGTGCTGACTACACTATTTAAATTTTGTACAACGTCCCAACCTTTTTTGTGCCACACTGTATGTATCATACTGGTAATTCAGTAGACTTCCATATGTTTAAGTTTATGAAAATATAAATTATCTTGGATCGTTTAAGAGTTCAACAATTTATAAGAAATATACTTACTAGCGAGTCGGGTAGAAATAGCTTGGCAACGCTGTTGTTAGGGAGTTATTGCAAGTTGCCTTATAAGGATCAAGTATTACTTAGAAATAGTGCTTGTACTCATATTTTAAAAATATTGCACATCATATTGATCAGTATTGAGTTCAAATATTTTTTTTTCGGAGGGAGTTTAATATTTTCGGGGGATTCGAAAGTTACAGATAATAATTTACCCCCAAAAGTTGAAGAGCAAAAAAGTTTTCCCGCTTACTGACCAATTTTTTTCGGAGGGGGTTTAGCTCCGGGAATGAATGTCCCTCACCGGGCCACGCCATGAATTCTACGCTAATATTGATCTTAGTATTAATAATAATAACAAAGAAAAAGGTATTTTTGTTTTTAAGTCAGTATTTAATATTTAACGCGGTTAGCGATTGGTAGTATGGTCGCATTTCTTTTGGGTTTTTGGACAGAAATACATTTGAAAAAGTGACGTTATAAGTATTTTCTACCCCAAAAATATTACGATTGTGGTCGACAACCGTTCGGTTACACGAACAGTTCCAAAGTTAAAATAAGACACTGACCATCACCCATTTTTGCGGGAAAATGGCAGTGGTACCCAAACGGTACCACCTACTATAGTGAAATTTTTGGTATTTTAGAGATAGTAAAGAAACCTTGTGCAAATTAAAGTAGCTAACTTTAAAATGGCAATCTGGCAATGTTTAATTTTCATTACTTTGTGACTCACTCTGTATAATAACTGAAAAACTAAAAATTTGTAATATGAAAAACTTTTATAGTAGAATTGGTTTCTAATGTTGGATTTTTAAAACGCCTTACCATTTTTTTAATGAAAGCCATAAAACAATTGGAGAACGTAAAAAACTTTGTGGTATTTGTGCTTTTTCGACCATGATATTTTGGAATTTGTATATATATATATATATATATATATCTAGATATATATCGATATATATAGTATATACTATATATATATATATATCTATAAATAATATATATATATATATCATAGATATCCATAAATTTCAGGTAACCTATACACGATGTCCAATTTCAATAGGCTTACAAACGCTGTATGAACCCTTAATTGTGTAAAGTTTTAAGTTGCTAAGTAATATGGTGTATGTTTAGTTTTTTAAAGAAACATAGGTAGAAAAGAAATGGAATACAATAATTTTGTGCAAACAAAGTTTTTGAATATGTTTAAGTAGCTAGTAATTTGTTTTAAAGAAGTTAATAAATTAGGTTATACTGGCGCTGAAGCGACGTTGCCGGATAAAAACCTACAAAAATATGTGATAGAATTTAGTCGGAAGATCTGTCATCGGGTACACTCATGCATAAAAATTATTAATGACTTAGTGTATAGAGAAGTTCTTGTATATAATTATATTTATGTTAGTGTATCCAAAATACTTTTTTTTAAATGGACTTATAAGATTTGTTAACTATACCATCCATATATCAGCTACATATGCACACCGGTGAATTGTTTTGTACAATCTTTTGCTAGTATATATATTTATTTTCAATTCCCTTGAAGTAGATAAAATATATGTCTTCTGTACAGACATCAAAGTAAACTAAGCTCTGTCTGTGTGTTTAACTTTATATTTACCTATGACTTTTTAAAGAAATTGAAACAAATCTCCATGGATATTAAAATAAAGTAGCCATCTGCTTTCTCAAGGATATATTAGTTCTTTGACTTTTTTAAGGTTAAATACAGTAAGGGTTTTAAAACATTTTATTCTTCATTGTCGTTTAAAAAAGGGCAAGATATCTTGTAAAATTTGAGAAAAAGAGTGTCGATAAAACTACTTTTTGGTATTAACATTTTTATAGTTACGTGGCCTAGCGCCAAGGGAGCCCTATCAACTTTTTCCATTCTACACATACAAGAATTTAAATCTTGTCCTTAATCGCGACTTTAATGGCCTAGGAATGTAAGTCTGGAACAATAAAGGCGATTTTCAAAAACAACGTGGCGTTAGTAGGAAATCGAATGGCCTACGAGGAGCTACATGATCAATCTTTCCATTAAAAAAAAAAATGTTGCTATTGACTGTTAGCACTAGGCCACGGACAGAAATTATTTTCATTTCAAAAGTACGTTTGGGTGATACCCCTTTAATTAAATTTTAAGTCATCTCGATATCCTGTCCTATTTAAAAGTTAAGGGAACGGGGGCTGTAGTGTGTGCCATTTACAATAACTGATTTGCATCGACTAAAAAAACTGAAGAGTCAAGTAAAAGAGTTTGGTTGAAAGAACGTATGAACATTATTTCCCTAACACCATGTATATTAAGAACAACTATTTGGATTCACCAAGAAGCTCAAGAGATTTATTTTAGTTGAGTAATACAAATAAATTAACAAACACAAAATGTATTTAATATTAACTAGCCGACTCGTGTCCACTTCATTGGGGGTAATTATTATTATTTTTGTTAGAACTTTTTGTTGAATAATAATAAAATACTGGTTCAATCCAGTCCAATCAATCTCATCAAATTCGACGGATTTTAGACAGTTATTAGTAATTTTAATTTAACTTCTCTATCGAATGCTTTTTAAACTCTCCTAATGCACTATGACATTTGCTTGTCATATTTGCTTAATGTTGATATAATTTTATTCATAGATTTTATTTATTATATATTTAGTTAAAAGAAAGAAGAAAACGCAACAACAAAATTACGAAATAAAACGCATTAAGTCAGCCAGTGAGGCAAATAACCTTGGCAGTGGTATTATTACTCCATAAAATTAATTGTGTTACTTCCAGTGGTCGTCTACCAATGATACATTAAACACGCAACTTGCACCGTGCTACATAAGGTAAATACGGCGCATACATTTACCAGATAAAACCCTTAAGACCACAGTAAAAAGCACAGGAACCTGTTATATGATTGGTTTCAAGCACCAAAGACGGTCATGTAAAACTGATCATTGGGGAGAGTCATGGTTGGTTCTGGTCGGTTAAATATATATTTTTTAATTCTTAAATAAAGCGAATAAAAAAGATTTACCTAACCAGAACTAACCATGACCCCCCAATGTGACAGTGTTGCATGACCGTCTATAGCTCTTCAAACCAATCAAATTATACGTGCTTGTACTTTTTACTGTAGTCTGTCTAAAACATGTCGAATACGATGGAGTTCAATCTAGTTTAGGTTAAAAACATTTACCACGAATATCAAAAATATTTGATATTGTTATATCGATATATAGAGAAGTTTAATATCGATATTTGAGTTCCGATATATTAATATTTGAAAATATTCGATATGTCATTGCCATTCCTATCGATATTGCGTTTGACGTAATATTTCCCGAGGTATAGGTAACACACGTTGCATTTTGTTTTCCTGTTTTTAAAGAAAAAAAAAAGAAAACACCATTAAAAAAGAAGTGATACGACGTCTCAGTAACCAGAGGATCATTAAAAAAATAGACCATGTAAATTGGTACAACAGAAATCTCTATTAAAGTGTCTATAGCATTCCTAAATAGTGTAGCTTTCTGATTGTGGAAAAAATGTATGATCAGTTCAGTTTTTCCGAAAATAACAAACTTACGCTTACAAACAAACAATCAAAGTTACAAACTTTACCTCTTTATTTATAATATTAGTATAAATGAATATCAAACTCAAAATAAAAATCGTTTTTATTTTTATCTTTTTAATTTAAAAAATCTTCTTTTGCAGGAAATCGAACCCAGGTCACACGCGTGACAGGCGAGCATTCTACCACTGGATCACCGGAGCTTATACATGTTGTTTCAAACCTAACGTCCTTATAATATTAGTATAGGTTGATATACATATATCATTATTTTTTCTGAAAATTTTTTGTTTAATCTACATAAAATATTGCCTATAGCACTCCTGAATAGGGGTGTGCAAATAATTCGAACTTGCGAATTATTCGTATTGAACCGAATATCAATTTTCGATTTGAAACACATCAAATAATTCGTAAATTCGAATTATTCGAAAATTTCGAAAAAATTCGAATAATTCAAATTTTTTATGAAATATTGTAGTGATCGCAAATTGTCGAGGATATTAAATTTAGGATTTGTAATGTTTGATATTTATATATAAATTTGACAAATAATCTACATTAATACAGTTTATTTGAGCCATAAAATGTAATTCTTAAGCTAAAAAACTATTCTTGTTCTCAAATATTTTTCTAAGATCAAGGATTTTATTCTTTTGATTTAAAAAAAGTATTTTTTTCCGGATGGTGTTCTGAGGACAAGATTTTGGCTCTTGAATCAAGTTATTTTTTTTATCAGTGTGTGTATAAACTTTTTCTTATAATTTCTTTTTAAAAGTAAATTAAAAATTATAAAAAGCAAAATAAAGTGGAAAGATCTCTTGCTAGTATATTGGTATCTAGATTTTTTGTTACCGACTGAGGTAAATACGAGTATATATTAAAATTGAGCAATTGTCTTCTTCAGACAATTTATTTTTATTCAAAAATAATATTATGGATCAGTAGAATATTTTAAAGCCTGATGTTATGGAATCCCAATTGGATAAAATAGAGAATTTATCCATATTTTGATAATTAGTAAATAATTTGCATTATTCGTGAATTATTCAAACATTTTCAAAATATTCAAAATATTCAAAATTTTTCGCATTATTTGAAATGTTTCGAATTATTCGAAATTTTTGAATTATTCGTCGAATTGACAAATAATTTGGAAATTCGAATGTATTCGATTCAGGTGTGACTTTCTAACTGTAAAGAGTTTTTATGATCGGCTTAGTATTTTCAAAGATTAGCCCTTACAAAATTATAGTTTATCCAATAGCCGACCCGTGTTCACTTCGTTGGGCGTTAATATCTTAACTTTTTGTTTAATTATAATAAAAAATAACCTATAACACTCCTAAATAGTGTATCTTCCTAATTGTAAAAGAATATTTATGATCGGTTAAGGACTTCCGAAGATTAGCGGCTACAAACAAACAATAAAAGTTATAAGCTGTACGTGTTTATGTTATTAGTTAATAATAAAAGTATAAAAAAAAACACAAATATTTATTACAACAAATCTAGAAGCCAATATACAAATTCGTAAAAATCCAATCAAACTACATGACCACATTAATTTGAAACATGCAGACTATTTAACCCCATTTATCCAAAACTACACAAAAAAAACCATCCAAGATAGCTGACCCGTGTCCACTTTGTTGGGCGTTAATATTTGAACACCTTGTTTAATCATATTAAAATATAGCCTATAACACTCCTAAATTGTGTAGCTTTCCAAATGTGAAAGAAATTTTATAATCGGTTTAGTACTTTCGAAGATTAGCGGCTACAAACAAACAAACAAACATTACGTGTTTATGATATTAGTTAATAATAAAAGTATAAAAAAATTACAAATATTTATTACACATTAACAAATAAATGTGAAAAATCTAATCACTACACGACCACATTAATTTGAAACATGCAGACTATTTAACCCCATAATTTATCCAAAACTACACAAAAAGAACGGTTTATCAATAACCGATCTGTGTTTACTGATATTTAATTTTAGCTTCGGGCCCGTTGCATGGCCTCAAACGACCGAAATGACTGCCAAAATGGCGGGCACATCACGATAGGGCGACAATGACCTATCATTAGCCAGCCGAAGGAAACGATAACCATTTTTAATGTCTTTGATAAATACATATAGTGTGATAAAAGGGGAAGTTTCGCATTGGTATAAAATATTTTTTAGGTAATACACAAAACATTTATCGAAGGCCATAATAATGGATATATCGTATGTATCGCCACGTATCGGTGGTAAATAAATATAGTGGAAGCATTAATAAACAAAAAATATTAGCTACAAAAATGGCGTAAAACTATTTAGGCTAACTTCTTTCAGCAAATATTATACCAACGTAAACAATTTGATGAATCAGTTGCGGTCCTCGTGCGCGTAGCGAGCACATCACGATAGGGGGACAATGACCTATCATTAGCCAGCCGAAGGAAATGATAACCATTTTTAATATCTTTGATAAATACATATAGTGTGATAAAAGGGGTAGTTTCGCACTGGTATAAAATATTTTTAGGTAATAAACAAAACATGTATCGGAAGCCATAATAATGGATATATCGTATGTATCGTCACGTACTGGTAGGGCCCGCATTCATTTTGAGTAAATGAATATACTAGAAGCGTTAATAAACAAAAAATATTAGCTACAAAAATGATGTGAAACTATTTAAGGGTAACTATTTTCAGCAAATATTATACCAACGTAAACAATTTGATGAATCAGTGGCGGTCCTCGTGCGCGTAGCGGGTCCATCACGATAGGGGGACATTGACCTATCATTGGCCCGCTAAAGGACACGATAACCATTTTTATTGTCTTTCATAAATACATATAGTGTGATAAAAGGGGTAGTTTCGCACTGGTATAAAATATTTTTAGGTAATAAACAAAACATTTATCGGAGGCCATAATAATGGATATATCTTATGTATCGCCACGTATTGGTAGGGCCCGCATTCTTTTGAGTAAATGAATATACTAGAAGCGTTAATAAATAAAAAATATTAGTTACAAAAATGACGTAAAAGTATTCAAGGGTAAGGCCATAAATATGGATATTTATCGACTTTTGCCTGAAAATTATTAATAATAATTCCTTTATTGTAATAAACACATTCAAATGTGAATATTGACAACGTCATAGTTTTACAGAATAAAAATATAAGATATTAGAAAATAAGTTACAAATTATACTATAGTCAACAATTTAACAAGCATTATTACACATACATCTAACATTGTAAAAATTATACTTCACAAAACAATGATAAAATAATTATTAATAAAATACAATTTGAATTAAAAACACTTAAAAAGAAATAAACAAAATACACTTGACCAGTAATTATAAAGGTAAAATAAATAAAATACAATAAGTTAAAAAATTAGCTTAAAAAACAAACAAAAAACACATAATAAAATATATAACAAAGTTAAATATAATTAAGCTCAGGTCCAGGAAAACTACTGCGAGTTACAAAAGTATTTATCTAATAAGAAAAATTCTTTTAAATGAAAAATTATTTAAATTTACTCTTAAAAGCATTTAAAGTAGGTGCTCTCTTTATAGAGCAAGATCCCAGGGCCCCCCAGACCTAACTTTTTTCTCAGAAATAAAATATATCAAATAATGTAGTGCTAGTATATACCATGCGTGTAAGCATATATTTTTAGCTTCAGCCACAGCCAATTTACGGGTACCAGCTGCTAAAGGTCGTCATTTTTTGTCATACTAGCCCATAAAAATCTAATGACATCATGTTTAGAAAACTCGCCAATCAAAATATTATATTACAGAAAAATAAGATCAATAATTTTAATTGTTTATCACCTGACATAACACATCCATCCAACATCGTCTTTATGAAAAGCTTGTCAACTATTAGGTATGTTTACTCCATAATTATAAATATAATTTTATTTAATAGAGTATTGTATCATTTTAGCTTTTTACAAAAATAGTATAGACGTCAATTTCTCGTCATCTTAAAGACGCCATTATGACGTAATTAACGGGACGTGTTTTGTCTGTGACTAAGGAAGGTCATTTTAACGTTATTTTGTCGCCATCTTATAACGTCTTTGCTGACCAAAAATGACTAAAAAGAGACGTCAATTAGACGTCAGCTTGCTGCTTGGGAAACGATCAAATTTTTTGTCAAACATGTTTTAGAGTAAGAACCCGTGAGCGGTAGATCTTCGTTATTTTCTAAAATCTAAAAGTTTGCTTGTGCATGGTTCAAACATATGTAGAAGCGATGGTAGACTATAAGTTTGACTTATATAGTAGCTTTGGCAGGTACCAGGTACTAAAGTTAATTAATTGAAACATTACTTTCGTCATTTTGTATAAGCTAAATTTTATAATTGTTACTTGGGTACCTATTAGAACATATTTCCCCAATCGGCAGACAGTTTTGACAGTTCCAACCCCTTTGCAAACAAACGTTTTAGTGTGGCCCCATATAACCTTCCAGCGATAACATTTTTCTAGGTCACTTTGTATACATCGAAATATTTTTAGGACATGCCTATTTAAAAACCTTACAAATCTTATAAATGACTCTTTGTTATATCTTGTATTATTATTAATTACAGAAATATTGAACTTTTTTTGGACCATTAGGCCTTCCCAAACTGTTTGTCTACCCAGGGGTTGGAACTGTCAATACTGTCCAGCGACTAAGAAAATATTTTCTAATAGGTACCCAAATAGCACAATATAAAATTTCGCTTTTACAACATGACAAAACTTAAATTTCATATTATTAACCTTTGGCACCTGGTACCTGCCAAAGCTCATAAGTCTCATATCACTTCTACCTATGTTGGAACATTTAGCTTTTACGAAATGACGAAGGTCGCCGCTCACGGGCTTTGGGACTATTTGTCAAATACAAAAATTTGATCGTATGTGGTTTTGTGAAATGAATGTAAATTACTACATCTGGTTACCTGCTTATACCTGGCAATACCATGAAAAGTAGTGCAACTCGTTTCCAGATTCCTAAGGATTTATGCTTTTATGTGATTTTTTTTCATAAATCAATATTGAGTATTAGAACTATAGCAAAAATAAAGAAGAATATACAAAACTTACCTTAAAATTATTACCTTAAAAGCAATTACAAAATATTTTAACTACAGGGGCTAAATTTAAAAGCGATTATTAAATAAAAATTACAAATAGTGTTACATTTTAGTGTTGTTACTTACTTATATCGAAGGCTTCAAGAGCTGAAATCAAAAATGTCCAACACAAATATACTGATATCAGATGTAGTCCAAAAATCCACATGTTCGAAACATTGACCTGAAACAATAAAATAAAATTAACGTCTTAAAAAAAAATACAAACAACAGATTGGGATAATTTTAAACACTAAGTTAGAAGGTATTTTTAATGGCGTAGGGGTAACGAGATCTCCCAAACCCTCTTTAGTCAAATATTGTTACAAAAAACTCCTTATTAAACAAAATTATTTACAAAAAAACTAGAACTAAAATAAAATTTTAAGACTCCGTATCTACGAAATCATTAACTGTTGGACTAACATGAGTTGGGTTAGATCATCATACAGGGTGTCCCACCGGGAACTGTTGCGATCGATTTCTCGAAAAGTACGCATTATAAAATTTTTGGAAGGTTTTTGGTGTAATAATTTTTAAAAATTATTTTTGACCACTCTGTATTTATTAATTGTGAAAAAATTAAAACAGGCTACTAAAGTAGATCTTTATCTACGAGAAACCCAACCTCAACTCATATTAAAGGCTTTTGTTTAGAAGAAATTAATGGTTAAGTAATGGCTTGCAAACGTCATTTTTAAAATAAAATTTAAAATAGGTCAAAAACGGTTGGACTCTAGGTATAGAACATTAAACATAAGTTATGTTTAATATTTTATGCTGGAATCTTAGAAATAAATATTATATAGGGTGTTTTATTTAAAATAGAAAAGTTGACATTAACTTCCGGTATAACCAAAAGTGGTAGAGCTGCAAAATATTTTATTTGTATGTTCCCCACTGACTTTATATTGCTACCAAATTATCGAAAAATCGATCGCGGCAGTTCCCGGTGGGACATCCTGTATTTTAGAGTCAGAAATTCCTGGTAGCTGTTTCTTGCACCTGTAAAGGATATCCTGTATATATTTTATGTTATCTTAAATAAAATTTAAAACAATCATTCTGATCGGAAAAAAATCGTATGTGCACTTTAAAAGAAAATCATATTTCCGGACTCGTAGACAAGCTCCGCCATCGTTTTAAAATATATCGCTTTTTCTACATGTTACAAAATATATTTCTGGTTAAAATAGTAATTTAACATATACACATTATCCACACACAGGTAATATGTCCTCCATTTGCTTATAACATTTTTTTAAACGTCTAATTTTTCAAAAGGGTAAAATTACAGGTGCTTTATAATAAGCGAATAATGTACCTATTAAAGAAACTTTTAAATATTACAAGAAAAAGCTTTTAAAGCTATTTACTGACCCAAAATTTAAAATAATTAGGAAAATACGAACACCTTCATAGCGTTAGTCAACTGTTAAAATGCATAAAATTGTTATGAAAACTTTCTTACTTAAAGTTTCATGACTATTAATTGCAGAGCATAAAGTAATTTAAAAACGCTTATACAGGGCTGTTTTCTATCAACGGTACAAAACTTCAAGGTGTGATTTCTTATGTAATTTTATGAAAAAAGTTCCTATAAACATATCGCTATTTTGGAAGAAGACCGGCTACAAGTCAAAAAATTTTAATTTTCATTTTTGTTTAAAACACAATGTAAAAATGGTATATTTTTATATGCAAGAGTATTATAAAGGTAACTCCTTTGGGTAACTCGTACGGCCGGCGGCTAGATGACGCTTATAACAGTCCTGAAATTTCGGAACTTGTTTGACCATTTGGCAAGACTGTTACAAGTCAAAAATAACTGGGTTGATTTAAGGGGTAGTACGACATTAACCCAAAATAAAGTTAACTACAGGTATAATATAATCCAGGCTAAAACAGCTTAATGCTATAATTTTTTATTACCGAGATATTTCAATTACAATTGTATTGAAACTTTTAAAAGGCATATTCTCAAAACTTCGCTTTTTTGAGTTGTGTCGGTCTTCTTCCAAAGTAGCGATATGTCCGGAGTTGCTTCCTTACTGAGATACAAGGCGTTAAAATCTAAGAAAAAAATCTTCTTTTTCCAAATATTTTTAATATGCTTAGTCCGATAACCAGAATGCTATTATTGTGTCCGGTGGTGTCTCAGTGGGCACCGCACCTTATATTATTGAAAAAAAGTACGCCACTGACTTTTTGACGTTTTTATAAAAATAATTATAATTAAGCAATTAAATATATAACTTTTTAGTATTTTTTTTTGTATTTGTTTTCGAGCAAAAAGATTAAAGCTACTTCAATTCTTTTAAAAGTACCCATAGACGACATAGTAAAAAACCAAAAATAAAAAATAACCAATATTTTTATTTTAAATAAACGAGCAGTCGTGTATTTTATCGGAAATCGTCATATTTCTTATCTACTAAGGTAAAAATTTATAATTTTTTAATTTTGAATTTATTTTAAGCTGTTTATGGATAATTTTTAGTATCACTTAAAGTGGCTTTAATTTTTTTCTTAAAAACAAAGCAAGATACGAAAAAATACAAGACACTTAAAAAGTTGTATTATTAATTGCTTAATTATAAAAAAAATAAAAACGTTAAAAAAGTTAGTGGAGTACTCTTTTTCTCAATAAGTTGTGGTGCCAATTGAGACGCCACTGGACCCAATAATAACCATCTGGTTAAAGCTAAATAAGCGTCTTATTACATTAAATAAATCTACCAAATTTTATCCAAATCGGCCTAAGCATATTAAAAATATTTGAGTTTTTTTTAAACACCTTGTATCTTAGTAAGAAAGCAACTCCGACATATGTTTACAGGAACTTGTTTTCATAAAATAACATAGGCAATCATACCTTGAGGTTTCGTACCGTTGTTAGAAAACACCCTGTATACTAGATATGTATTTCTTTTAACCAGCTGCTTTTCAAAAGTTACAATTACAAAACCCATAATAAATAAAAAATGCACAAAATTCTTTTTAAGCCAGAATTATCTAACTTCAAATCGTAATTTATTCCTTTACACTAAGAGCCCGTGAGCAGCAGACCTTCGTTATTTTGACTCATAGTGGCTTTTACAGGTACCAGGTACCAAAGGTTAACAAATTAAAACTTAACTTTTGTCTTTTGTATATGGCTAAATTTTAGATAATATGTTACTTAAGTAACCATCAGAAGATATTTCCTTGGTCGCCAAACAGTTTTGAGAGGTCCAACCCCTTAGCAGACAAATACTTTGGGGTGGCCTACTGATCCGAAGAAAATTAATATTTTTGTTGTTTAACAGGATATGACAAGAAGTCTTAAATAAGACTTGTAAGGTTTTCAAATAGACATGTCCTAAAAATATTTGGATTTAGGGTGTCAAAAAAACAATATAAAAACAAAACAACTTCACAGCATTAACTTGTCTTTGCGACACTCTGTATACATCGAAATATTTTTAGGACATGCTATTTAAAAACCCTACAAGTCAAATTTAGGACTTTATGTCATATCTTGTTAAACAACAAAAATATTGGACTTGTTCGAATCAGTGGGCCACCCCAAAATATTTGTCTGCCAAGAGGTTGGACCTGTCAAAAGTGTTTGGTGAGTAATTAAATACCTTCTGATGGTTACTTAAGTAACATATGACAAAGTTAAGTTTAATGATACATATATATATATGTATATATATATATATATATATATATATATATATATATATATATATATATATATATA
>JACEGR010006923.1:0-55108 GCA_014170235.1 Listronotus bonariensis
ACACATAAAAACATCAATTTAGTTTTTTTAGCTTGTCGTAGCTCTCGTTTTTGATTGATGGACATGTTCCCTTCCTGCAGTAAAGGCGAATTAAAAAAGACAACTTTTACAATAAATGATTTTTTTTCACAAAGGTGTTTCGTACAACTTATAAAATGGTTTATTCAATGTCACCTTCTCTGTCGGCGCTTGGCTATGTCGAAGCTTCTTCCCAAAATGTCAAATAGGCCTCTGGTATAAATTTCTTTATATTGACTATATTCGGCTTTTTATTCTTGTGTATGGGTATGGAACTTTTGTGGTTGGTTTATTTCTATGTAGTAGTGCAGAGTGTAAAATGTCTCATGGTTAATGAGATGCTTTTGATTAAACCGAAATCGCGGTCACAAGGCATAAAGTCGTCTTTGCTCAATCAAATTCATTAAGAACCGGATCATAAAGTGGTGTTTTTGTTTCGTTTACAATAATTATTACAAAAATATGAAATTTTTAATACTTCTGTAACTCGCCTTGATCAAGGTAATGCTTTAAAAATGAAGACACTTCGTTTGCTCAGTTAGCTGCCTTCCCTTCATGGTACACATAGCACGTCATATTTTTTGATTTGTGTATTCCAAAGTTACATACAGTGAGCTCGCGAAATTTACCTCAAAAAGGAGGTATCTCCCGGACATGCCCGTTTTCTGCGGTAAATGAAAATTTATTCGGTACCCAACGTCAAGCCTGTTAATGCAATTAGTACTGTTTTTGCTGTAAACAATTTATTTAGCTCTGAAGACCATTAAAATACATAAATGTCAATTTTGAAAAAAAATGGACATGTCCCCTTTTGCTGTTAGCAATTTATAAATAGGTACATGGGAATTATGTTCCCTTGCTGGTTTCTGATATTTTGCAATCCCTAATTTGAAGTTACAAGATATTATTTTTTTAGATTTTTTAGTTTTTTTTTTATCTCAAAGACCAAGCCGTATCAGTTAGAAAATAAAAGTTGCTGTATGGGGTATTTAATTTTTTCACACATCACATACTACCATACTTCGGAAGTTGGAAGTTGGAAAATGGAAAACTTTTTAATTACTTTTAAAAAAAAAAGTGCCTCTTCATAAAAAGTCCATCTTTAAGAGAAAATACATTTTCCCAAAATATTTGTATGTTGAATGTACAGGGTGACCTAAAAGACTTTTTGCAAATTAAAATACTGGTTATTTTATAATTAAACTACAAAACTTTAAAGGGTGATTTCATATGTTATTTTATAAATAAAAGTTTTTATAAACATGTTTCCGGAGTTTAAGCAAATCGGTTTAAAGGTATTTAAGATATTTATAAAATACCGACTATCTCAGAAACGAACCAACTTCGGACATATGTTTATAAGAACTTTTCTTCATAAAATGACATAAGAAATCACTCTTTAAAGTTTCGTACCGTATATAGAAAATATCATGTATGTAAAAAAGTCTTTTTAAGGCACCCTGTACATCTAAAATATATTTATTTTTGTGGAAATGTATTTTCATCAAGTGGTGGTTTCAGCAAGCATCAAGTAAGCTTCACAGTTTTTTGAAAATGAAAATCGGTTCTTTTAGACTCCTACAGCAGTTGTTTAAATTTCCAAACATTTTTTTTTTTAAACATGTAAAAAAAAGGAGATAACGATAAAAATGAAAACCAAATAGTACCAGCAGGAGTGGCGAACAGAAGAAGAAACTAGCTTTCTTCATGTCTAGTAACTAATTTATATACTATACATTTGACTGAGCCTAAAAATCGACTTTTTTTTGAAAGTCTGAAGAAATGTTCAAGAAGTTGACAAAACAAAACTTAAAGGTTTAAGCCCTTAAAATTAATAGAGAGATATGGGTTGTGCTGTAACGTCATGCGGTATTAACGTAAGCACTATTATGACAGTTAAGTTATGCGCGATTCGATTTTTACCATCGCTGGCGGTAATAACGTTACCGCATGGAGTAATTTGCGGGCTGATAACGCCGCGTGCTATTTAAAATAGCGAATAGAATTGCCATGCGCACAATATTTTTCTTTGTTTATTTTTTAAGGTTATATTATTTATTTCGACGATTTCTACAAATATTTTTGTAATAGAGCCACAGAGTAAAGTTAAACTACTAATCTTTGATAAAGTCTTGCTTTTTATTTTTGGATAAATGTTGCAGGTGGAAAAGAAACGAAAAGGTTAAGATTGTCGGCCGAGAATGACCTGGCTTTCTGAAAGAATGTCTTAGTCAAAATTCATCTGGAAAAGTGGGAAAATTTACAGTAAAATGTGTTTGAAATAACGGGAAAAACTTTAGTATTCGCACATTAAAGGATCATTTGCTTTTTAATTTTGTAAATTCGCAGACAGGTGTAATTAACCGTTCGTAATACGGCGTCTTCCATATCTCTAAAAACAAACACTAAATACCGTATGCGGTATTTAAATAGCGCCTTACGTAAATAACGAACGTAGGCGGTAACCAAAGTACCCATATCTCTCTAATATTAAAATCTCTCTACGTAATTAGCCGTCAAATAAGCCGTTTTCTTGTTATCGGGCTTTGAACACGAAACTATTTTTTAAATTTTGTTTTTTGACTTTGAATTTTTGTTACTACTACAAATATCAATATGTAAATAAATCCAATAGATATTTTTAAAGAAAATTTCTTGCGCTCAAAAAAAAGGTTGACAGTGATGTTTTTTAATAAATTCTCTCCTTCAAAAATTCGACGTTCAAATTACTTTTGGATTCAACTTCAACGTAGAATAACTTTTGAAGGAGTAAATTTATTGAAAAATGTTTGAATGTTTGTTGAAATGATTGGGGACCATTTTTGTAGCTCACCAAAATTTCTTTAAAAATGTGTATTGGATTTATTCAGATAGTAATATTTGTAGAAGTAACAAAAATCCAAAATTGAAAAACATAACTGAAAAAATAGTTCAATGTTTAAAGCCCAATTACATGGATATGGTTTATTTGAGGTCAATGTACGAAGAAAGCGTTTTGTAGGGAATTTAATTTTCTTTAAAAAAGTTACGACCCCCTCCTAACATTTTGAGGACTTTAGTAAGACAACATAAACTAATGTTTAGGCAAGAAATGACAGATATTAATTTTAAACTCAGACGTCATTCTGAAAATAAAAATTAAAAAGAAAGGGAGTCGTGTGGCACATCATTTTAAAGCTCCTAATGAGTACTTTATAACCCCAGAATATATAGTTAATACCTCTACGTACTACAAAATGGCGGTACTTTGAAAATTACCTGAATACCTGACTTAGATGGCCATATTTCCGAAACTAATAAAGTTAGATAAAAATAATGTGAAAATTTCTTAAAGGTTTTTAAATATCTTTCTAATGATGATATAATATACAGGGTCATTAAAAAAATATGCACTTTTTGTCCTACACTGTATATTATTACCCATATCCCCATTAAATAGATTTTTAAAAGAGCTTTAAGAAAATGCCACATTAGGAAATTCTATCTAATTTTATTAGTTTCGGAAATATGGCCATCTAAATTAGGTATTCATGTAATTTTCAAAGTACCGCCATTTTGTAGTAAGTAAAGTTATTGACTTTATATTCGGGGGTCACAAATTTCTCGTCAGGAACTTTAAAATTATGTGCCACAAGACCTGTTTCTATTCTATTTCTATATTTTTTTTGTTTTAGTCCCTTCAGGTCCAATCCACCACTCTCCCCCTTCTGGTCTATGCTTTCCAGGGCTTCGTCGGCGAAAAACCTGGATAATCGAGCTCGTAGCTCCCAGAAATTCCAAAAAGAAAACAAATAATTCAACAATCGATGCAATGCATAAATTGTCGGCTGTCAAACCAAGATCTGCTACTGGTGTTACGTATAACCTTCACTTTCACTACTGACAGTTCCCATGGCACGCCCATCTAGTTCCCGCCATTTGAGAAATACCCAGTGTTCACCACCAAACAGGATACCATCAGCTTATAGGAATTTTCGCTCACAGCGCTTAGATCCAGAAGAAAGATACCGTCAATTTAGCGTGAATCTTTCCTTGATCCCCGAAGGTAAAAAACGTTCGTACGACACCTCTAGCCGCCACTCCGGGAAGAACTTTGTAGTCCTTTACGCACGTCCGCACTGCCCAGAGGTCAAACAAAGAGTCTCCTGCCACAAGACCTCTCTTCTATTTAATTTTTGGTTTCAAAATGGCGCCCAACTGTCAGTTTGACATTAATATGTGTCATTTTTTGCCTAAAGCTTAGTTAATCTTGTCTTACTAAAGTCCTCAAATTTTCATGAAAAATACAAAACAATTCAAAAGTTAGAAGAGAAGCACTGTATTAAGGGCTCAATCCTCCACGAAATTGTCGACAATAGCGCAATATTTTCGATATAGTTTTCAAAAAAAGTTGATTTTTTAGCCCACTTTACAATACATACCTAAAATTGTCCATACCCCCTTTTCCTCGACTTTGCAGATCCTGCACTTTTTTAAAAACCAGGCATGTTTTTCCGGACAGCTTCTTCATATTTTTTCCTTATGACTTAAATATTCCGAAGGTATTTTTGATTTTAACTCGGGGTCGTCAAGGAAAAACCTTTCTACAAGTGCAATTACATTATTTATAGTTGAGTAAACATACAAGGTACTATAAGTTCATGGTTAAATAAAGACTGTCGCACAGTTCAACGATCTGTGGAAAAAATTATTTTCGTTTTTGGAGTCCTGTTTTTTGTAAAACTCATAGACTAAGGTAAGGGTACATCCACAGCCTTCTTACACTTATGAGCCGTGAAGGAGGAAATCTGGCAACACAGCACAGTAGGAATGTCAAGTAAAGTTTAGAAGTAAACGGGAACAAGTTTAAACGATTGCTTAAAAGGTTTTTTCTGTTTTTGAAAGTTAAATCGTAGCATATATTTATTATATAAAGAAAAAAATAAGTAATTTATTGTTATATTTATAAAATAGGACCAGTGCCAATATGTCAATCGTTGTTTTACGTTTAAATGTGCGCTGTAGAAAAATCCTAACAACTTGAAATTTTTAAATCCTTACCAACAAATTTGTATAAGGCAGAAAAGTTCTTGATAAGTTTTGCAGACACATTATTGCTTTTTAGGGCAACTATAGTATTTAAAATTATACCTATATGTTGTCTAAAACATCCTAAAAAAAATTAATACTTATATTTTGTTTAAAACACTTTAAAAATTAATTATATTTAGCATGTAATCTATTAGGAACTCATTTCAATATTCCTATTGTACAGTGTTGTTTGCAACGTTGCCTTTCCTACTTCACGGCTCATAAGTTTAAGAAGGAACATCGTAAATATCGAATTCGATTGGACAGATTGCATTAAACCTTATACTATGCCCCTAGTCCTAGAATTTATCTGATGCAGATAATCCGGTTCTAAATTCTTTTAAATTTGACAAAGAAAAGTATATACAATGACAAAGAAAGCAAACAAATAAAAACAAACTTTTTAACCTTACTTTTGTGGTAGTTTTTTAATTAATTTCATTTAATTTCAGAAAATAAGACAAAATAATAAAGCAAACCACTAAAGAAACACTATCACAATATTTTAGCAAATATTTTAGCTTATTTTATTTCCCACTATTTCGTTTCAACACTTATTAGCTGTTTTACTTAACTGTTATTGTTCAAACCTTTTCCAAAGTTGACCGTGAATATCGTACAAATATAACCTCCGATCGGACCGAACGCAATTAAAATCGCTTGAAAAACAGGATTGACTTATAGCGTTCAATCCAATCACTTACATAATCTGAAACGTGTATATCGCAATTTTTTGTCGGATTAAGTTTTTTCCGATCGGTTGAATCGGATTCAGTATATCGATGTACCCTTAGTCATAGTAAATTGACCAATTAATCATATCCTAAAATTAATGATTGGTATGTCTACTCATCGTTGAAATTTATCGCATTTAAGCAACGACATATTGCTGATATTAAGGACCTTTCACACACATCGGCAAAGCCGGTGCCGCTGACGTCTCTGGTACTATATAACATACTTAGCTTTTTACATACCGGGTGACAACGAAATTACTATCCAGCAATTTATTTTCTTTAGTGCAACCGTATAGTTTTCAAATTTAGGGAGGTTATATCATATCACCGGATGCCAATTTAAGATATAATAGCATCTGTGTATTACTTCCGGTTTAACCGGAAGTGATATAAACTTTGATATTTTAAATGGAACACCCTATATATTTTTAGGATTTGAATTCTACAGGTCATTCCTGATATAAAACCTCTAATATATCCATAACCTAACTTTTTCGGATTTGGAGAAAATGGCGTTTGAAAATGTCCAAAGGCCAGAACAATATGCAGTTTTATGGAAAAACAAATGAACATAACAAAATTTAAAATGTTAAAAATAGTTCTTTAAAAGACTCTGCCTTTAGAGCCCACTATAAAGTTACTTCCTGTTTAACCGGAAGTGCTGTAAAATTTGAATATCTAAGTATGATAACCCTGGTAATTTTAATGGAACACCCTATATATTTTTAAGATTTAAATTCTTTAAGATATTCCTGATATAAAATCTATAATATACCCATAACCTATCTTTTTGGTTTCACGGAAAACTGCGTTTGAAAAGGTCCAGACGACGACGCAATATCCATGAACCTGTTTATTGTGAGGTCGTTCGGACCTTTTCAAACTCCGTTTTCTCTAAAACTTAAAAAGATAGGTCATGGGTATATCATAGGTTTTATATCAGAAATAGCTTAAAGAATTTAAATTTTAGAAAATATATAGGGTGTTCCATTAAAATTAACAGGGTTATCATACTTGGAAGTACAAATTTTACAGCACTTCCGGCTAAAACGGAAGTAGTATTATAATGGTCTCTAAAGGCAGAGTCTTTTAAAGCAACTATTTTAAGCATTTTAAATTTTTGTTATGTTCATTTGTTTTTCCATAAAACTGCATAATGTGCTGTCGTTTGGACATTTTCAAACGCCATTTTCTCCAAAATCAAAAGAGTTAGGTTATGAATATATTAAAGGTTTTATATCAGGAATGACCTGTAGAATTCAAATATTAAAAAATATATAGGGTGTTTCATTTAAAATATCAAAGTTTATATTACTTCCGGTTAAACCGGAATGTACCAATTGAGTGCAAAAGAAGGGGGACAATAGTGAATTCAGGTTAGATATTATTATCAAGTCTGATGATGAATATCTCGAGAATGAAATGTGTCCAAAAATTCTTTTAGATTTGTAATCAGCGCCCCAAAAAAACCCGTGTACCAAATTTCATTAAAATCGACGATGCGTCCAGTTTGTAAATAATTACCATAAACAAATTCATATTCACTACTTATAACCTTAAGTATTTTTACTATTAATTTGTATCTTTAATAAAAAGGCTTTAAAAGTATAAATATTGGTGGACTGCTATATTATCTATCTAGATTATATCAAAATAGTCAAGTGTTAAGGTACATTTAGAATTTTTTTTTAATATTGCCTGATTATTAAAACCTTTAAAAAATTTATAAAAAGTAAATCTCCACAGTACATATTCTGTTTTTTTTTTTTAATTTGGTGGTTAAATAAAAACTTATCCACTAATATAATAAACATACAAATTGTGTTCAGGGTGTGGACAACAGAAAATTTACTTTTTCAGGTCAAGTGTTATAAAAACTGGTTAGATTAAATGTCTAAGTATTAAAAGTGGTTTATTTACCTCTATCTTTTCTTTCTTCAGTTTTTCTGAACCTCCATCCAATAAATGAGTTAATTCTAAAGTGTTAAAAGTACACTTCCTTCTTTCTTTTCCAAATCTGGGTTAACTTTTTGGAGTTTACTCATTTTTTATCACAGTTTTTGTAAAATTAACACAAATACAAGTATGTATGAGAAAATGATTTTTTTTCACTATTCACAATCAATCTGAATTTTCTATTACTAGATTTCAAAGATCACTCTGTCCGCGTTTTTAACCAATCCTAACCAAGGATTGTAGAAATCAAATTGAAAATTAATAACAAATTACATATGTATATGACGTTTAATGACGGACAGCCGCGGTGCCAAATTAATAAGCGAAATTTTCGTGCAGCATTGCCAGAATTATAATTTTTCTGACATACGATGTGTACACTGTACACTGCAGTACATTTCAAAAGAGTATGTCAGTTTATCTAATAGTAAACAAGCCAGTTCATCAAACACATTCTGCGTTTAGTTACAAACAAAATATTTAATTATACTTTCTAAATGTAGAAAATTGCAAAACAACAACAGGTTTAGTATTAACCTTAAATTTTTGACCATAGACGCACATAACACTAAATATATAATAGAAAGTTTTATGGAAGCCAATGATACAAGTTCGAACGCAACCAACAATACATTATAATTTAAGTTAGAGCATACCCAAGGGAGGGCGCCAGTTGTTAAAATAATTGCAAATACATTTAACTGTCATCAGACAGATCTGCAGATCTATTCTTTGGGTATTTCCATGGCGTCGGTTATTCCTTTGTAGATGCCGCAGTTTTTGAGCTTTTGCGCATTACTGATAATTTTGTGAGCCGTTGTGTGTGTTTTTTTATAAAAATACTTAATTTCGTTAAAAAACAATATGAGTGTTATCGTTATCGAATTAAAAAGTGTGTTGTACCTAATTGTAACGATACGAGTAGCAAAAGACATAGTTTTTCCGAAAGATGACAAAGAACTTTTTCAAAATGGATTGATCGCGGGGAACCCAATTTTAAAAAAACAAAACATTTGAACAAATTTATAAAACGATGTGATATGTGAAAACATTTTTGTGAAGCAGAGCGCGTACCGGGAACAAAGAGAGGGTTACGGAAAAACAGCATATTCTACAGAATATTTACCAATAAGTAAGTTTTTGTCTTATTTTAATTTAATATATTATCAAATACATACATAACTTTTATTATTTTACTATGTATTTCCAAAATATTTTACCTCTCCCAAATTATACATTAATTAAGAGGATGTTCAATTTTTATTACATTAGTATTGTAACTTTCCACATTTATTATCAAAACAGTGGATTTATCATGGGATTAACCTTCTTATGTAATACTTTAGGTAACGAGCAAAATGTTTCATTAGTTGCCACACCAAAGAGGTCGTTAGACAATTAACAATGATGCTGTAGATGCTTTAATTACTTCACCACATTCACCTTAAAGAAATTTAAATTAAATTTGGTAAGTACATATTATTATTATTATTTTTAAGTTGGTATTTTCCTTAACACAGTATAGAATGCAAGAAAATAAAAACGTTTTTAAATAAAATTTTGTTCAAAAATGATTCATTTCAAGATACAGGGTGTTAGTGTTTAAGGAAAAAAATGCATTTTTTATCATAACTTTTCTACCACTTAAGGTATGTCTACAAATTTGGTACACATCTTTTAACCATTACGTTACATTGTTTGATGTAAAAAATTAAAAGAATTATTAGTATGTTTGAACAAAATTCTTGTATTGAATTTTTTTCAAGAACAAAATAGTATGTCACTGCTTTTTTCTTCGTATCAATATTATTTTTAGAATAATCATTTACTTGGAGGTAATTTGGTCTCTTATCATTTTTCTGTACCACAAACGGTTCGCTTAAAAAATAAAACCATTTAATGCATGGCAAAATCGCTAAAATCTGATTTGGTGTTTTGTATGTAATATATATTTTTTCCAATATGAATCAAATTAGGGTCAAATACTTACAGTACTTTAATTAAAATTAAATAAAAAAATGTCAGTAGGTTTAATTTTTAATGAAAAAACCATTTGTCCTGCGGAAAAATATTAAGAGACCAAATTAACTTCAAAGTAAATGATTATTCTAAAATTATACTGATTCGAAGAAAAAGGAGTGGTGTACTGTTCGAACGCCACTGGTAAATTTTTTTCAAAACTTTTACAGCAAAAATGTAACGTAAATGGTTAAAAGATGAGTACCAAATTTTTGTAGACATACCTGAAGTGCTAGGAAAGCAGGATAAAAAAGGCATTTTTTCTTAAAAACCTTAACATGCTGTACAACATACAAAGAAACGAAGCATTTTTAAACATAATTTTATTTGAAAATGTCTCTTAAGAGGAAAATACCAACTTAAAAGTTAATTTGTATATTTGGATTATTATTTTTTTAAATTAGTAAGTTTTCGTAAGATATTTTAATTTGGTATATTACCAAATATTTACTTATGCTATATATTTCAAGATTATTATTATTATTATTATTTTTTTTTGACATTGAATATGAAAACAAAGTGAATTTATTATTTTGTATTAACCTCTTTATGTAATACTTCAGGTAATGAGCAAAATATTCCACTACTTGCTGCTCCGAGGAGGTCATCAGACACTAACAATGACACTGAAGATTCTTTAATTACTTCACCATGTTTACTCTTAAAGAAAATAAAATTAAATCTCGGTAAGTACACAAATATATTGATTATTATTTGTTTTCATAAGTAAGTTTTCACTTAGATATTTTATTTTAGGATATTACCAAATATTTCAATAACTTCAATACTAACCTTTGTATTGCCACTGGTATTTTTTTTGTTAATTTGCAGCAAAAATTTAATGTAATGGTCAAAAGAAGTGTACCAAATTTGTGTAAAAGATCTGAAGTGGTAGGAAAGTTATGATAAAAAAAAGGCATTTTTTTTTCTTAAAACCTCACTACCTTGTAAATATAAAGGGCTAAAGAACTTTGGTAGATGGTCTTAGATATTTTCTAATAAATTATTTATAAATAAATAAATATTTATAAAATGATTGAAATGTTACAACTTATTTTTTTTTTAGATAATGTATCTGGCCCATCGAATGTATCTTAACATTCTGAAAGACAGATACCTACAAGCAGTACTGTTCCAACAAGTAAGCCTGGTTTAGCTTTTTGTTGTTTAGTAGATACCAAAGCAATGTGATTTGTATTTGTACCTATGCTTTAGGCAATCAAAATCAGATATCTTTAAAAATATTGTCTATTTTTTATTAAACAGTGTATCTTTTTTTATTTGCTCCATATGGAAAACTTTTTTATTATAAATTTTACAAGAAAAAGTTATCCTTTAAAAAAACTTCATACTTATTTTAATGTAAGTATACACTAATGACCAAACCCAAATTTTAAAATTAATAAAGTTTTTTTCAAAAAGAACACATATTTTTTCTTTAAAAAAATCAATATTTTGAAAAATAAAGGTATCTTTTCTCTGAGCAAAATTCATATTTTTTAAGATTTCGTATACCACTGAAAAAAATTAATACCTGATGGATGAATTTTAGGTATGAGACCATGCAGAACTTTAACAGTAAAATTAATTAAAGTTTTCCAAATGGTGCAAAACTTAAGTAGACACACTGTATTTTACCTTAATATGTTCATAACTATTATTAGAATGTTTATTTTCTGTTTTTAGTTAAAGTGCCATTACCGGGCCCATCTAATGTATATAGGGTATTTCAGAACAACCACCTCAGAGCAGTACCACTGCAACACGTAAGTCAATTTAGATGTTGTTTGCAGATAGAAAGTAATGTTTTTGTTTCTGTACATAAATATTTTCCGGCAATTAGATTCATATGATATATTAAAACCCGCTTATTTTTATTACACTTATAGGGCGTTCCAGGAAAATGGCCAATCTTTCGGATTCGTATACAGACTGTCCACAGATGGGGTTTACAAGAAAACAAATGAATAAAAAATCACTTTTCAAGAAAAAGTTATTCTTCATAAAGATTTGAAAGTTGGAAAACATGATTTTTCTCCATAAGCAAACTACCTTTATTTTTAATTTAAACAAAACTTTATTTAGAAAACTTCTTATATGAATAGCATTTTAAAAGGATCTTATTTCCTTTACGAGTTTGATAAACTGATTTTGGTGTTATCGAAAAAATTAATCATTTTACATTTTTTAAATAAAATAGCTCCCCAAAAGTCTCATAATTTGCTTTTCAAATACATGCTTTTACCCCAAATTATTACACAACACAATTTTTTCCAGCTGTAAACGAATATGATAAAGGCCTTTGCCAGATTATAGAGAGAAACTTATTATTATTTCTGTCAATTACAAATTTTATTCTAAAGAAACTTTTATAAATGACATTTAAAAATTGAAAATATGGTTTGTTTACTTTTTGGAGAAGTCATGTTTTTCTAGCTTTTTTTAACCCTGTATACAAAATTAATATTTTCTCTTTCAATTTACCAGAAATTTTAATTAGCATAACTTTTTGTCGAAATTTTTTTTTATCCATTTGTAAACCTCATCCGTGGACAATCTGTAGAACAAATAAAAATAATATGACAAGTTCCTATACATTTTTTCTTAAGTCCTCTTACAGAGATGTGCCCTGAAAAGGATGCCACAAAATCGTTTTTTTTTTTTTAATAACTCTTAATAGGCATACACACAGTCGAACTTCCTTTCATTCAGGGCGAATGGAAGATGATGACTGATCGTGTGTATGCTTATTTATACCACCTGGTATAATTATACCTAATATAATTTTAAATATTTTCTAATATGATCTAATATTAGTTAGGATTTAAAAATAGTGTCCTTGAAAAATATTTACATTCTTTCGTTTTGCCAGGGGCGACTAACCCTACCACAACAGTGTAATAGAAATAACACTCTCTAAACATCTTGTGAGCATAAGACATTAAAAATAGCCAAATAGCTTAGAGGGTGAAAAATTTGTTTTTGAAATTGCAACATTACATCTACAATTTGTTATTTTTAGATGAAATTTCTTCAAGTAATTCTCCAAAACAAATATGGATGAGTCCAGTAAATGTACTACTCAAAGAGAACAACCCTACCTAAATATTGTAATGAGAAAGTGTAAGTATTATTTTTTAATACATATAATACTTAATTAAAAAAAAATTAACATATATTAATAATAAAGTAATTTTTTATTGAACTTTTCTTTGTGTCTTTAAGTCTAACTTATTTTTCTTCTCGTTTAATAAGAACTGTATGTATCTCTACTATTTGTCCTTTGCTGCAAACATTGGCCTAAATTTTGGATGTAACATTTAAAGGAAAAGCCACACAATGGCAATGTGACAAATTAGTATTTTAGTTTTTGTTGTGTTTTATTTAACTTCGACTTGTGTATTTGTATGACAAGTCGATAAGCCGTTTCTTTTTTTTGTACTAGTTTCAGTGATGAATAAGTTACTATATATTTAGTTCTCATGCATCCTCACAGAGTCCAACAAGATATGAACATCCTATTTTTTGTTTTTTTTTCCTAATATTAAGGCTGTATGACGTTTTTAGCAGATAGTGGTGGTAACTAATTGGAAACGATACTTAAAAAATAATTTTAATACTTTATTTCAATGATACTTTTATTGTACTTTAACTTTTTTATTTTTATAAATAATCAAACATTTCTCCACAAACATTGAAATAAAATTTAAAATTTTTGTATACATTTCTGTATAAAAATTATTAAATTGTTTTTAAGTATCTTTTCCAATTAGTCCGCTGCCACTGTATGTCATTTTTCTTGAAATCTTGAATTTTTATTTTTATGTCAATAACACCAATTTAGTTAAGAGGTACTGGTATATTAGTACACAAGCTTTAAGCATTCATCAACTTTTATAATGTTACAAAAATGTTTTCGTTACATGAGCAGACATGTGGTCAGTAGTACATTAAAGCAGCTTTACTTTTATATTTTGTCCATATATTCTCTCTTTTAATTAAAGTACATATTTATATATTTTTTTTTATTTTTAGTGACAAAAAGTACTAAAGGTGCACTTAGTCTAGTAGATGTTACAAGTCAATCTCAACTGTCTCCAAAGGCAAAATTTTGTATAAAAGGGTAGTGGACTGGGGCCTTAAGGTATCAAACTTAAACAGCCGAATTAAATCCTACCAAAAAATTAACAGTGCCATAGAATTTTCGGAATCAATAAACTTGGACAAAATTTTTAACAAAGTTAATAATGCATTTTATTGTTTCAATAAATAAGGACTAATATGGTTCAAAGCATTTCAAAACATTTGAACCAATTCCGACGAATACGGTTACCATGAAAAATTACTTAGACTTATTTTTTTAGTTAGTATAATTGTTTATTTTATGATACCACTACAGAAATATACATTTGCAGTTTTAAGAGGTGTTTTTTGATGAATATTTATATGTATTTTATAAAAATTAAATCGTTCATTTCAAAACAGTATACATATATACAATTTTGTGTAGCTCAAAAATATGTTTCATTTGGAATATATGCATGAATGAAAAGTAACCATTATTTAAAAAAAGAAAGCACATAAATACAATTTGTGAAGAATAAAATGAAAATCTCATTGGTCTGCAAATTAAAAAAATATATATCAATTGCATAAACCTAATTAAAAAAATGTGATTCTTGAAATAAACGATTTACTTATTTAAAATAGTAAATTAAGATAAAATAAAATATTAAACAGTGATATTTTACTTGTCTTAATTGTTTATGACTTAAATAAAATTAATATAATAAATATTTTTCCATCTATTATAGATGATAACCAGCACATTTTTTTACCCTTTATAACTAAAGAGCTAATTTAAAGTTATTTTAAGAAATTATGTAAAAGACATACTAACCAAAACATAAAATTGGTTGAATAAAACATCAATAAAATATATGTGTTTTGGTTAGTTCTGTTTAGTACATATGCACGGTTAACAAACTTTTAAAACTTAAAAAAATTGGTCAGTCAGTGCAGTGAATTTCCATTAGATAATCAACAAAATGTTAAAGTTTTACTCTACTTTTTAAGAAACTCAAAATTACCATTTTTAAGTTATCTAGTTATACTACTTATACAAAAGATATACTGTGTGTCCCAACTTTATTTTTATTAATGAAATAACTTCAACCCTGTATGTATTAAAAGAAAGCTTAAAATCAAAATGTTTAAAAACATTTTTGTATTCTCAGTATTGCTAATTATTATAACGGGTAAATTAAAAAAAAAGGTTTTGATTTAAATAAGCTTTTTTATATGTGAAACCCTGTACATTTTGACAAATTTTACACCTAACACACAACACCTACAACTACACTTACATCAAAATTTATGATATACTAGTCATCTATCAACACCATACTTATCAACGGCAAAAAGTAAAATGTCAAGGAATTTGATAGCCTGCATATCACTAGCACCATTTATTTACTTATCAGACAGAAATTCTGGCTAATGTCAATAAAAAAATTATCGGACATAAATTTTTGACCAGAACCACTTGACAATACATACGTGTGAAAGCCAAAACTGAAAATAGAAGAAAATATAATCAATTTGACCGTTTATTAGCCAGAATTTCTTTCTGACATAAGTTATCATGCAATAAATGTCAAATGTAAACACACCATTAAGAACACAGATACTTATATATAGTGCATTATACATTTTGATAGAAAATTTCATAACGAGTTAAAATTTAGAAAACCATGGGCGTTTCATTTAAAAACCAAATATCTGAGATACAAGATATAGTTTTTAAGCTTTTTTGAATCTTGTACAAGGGTCAGGTTATTTCGTGTATAAATAGAGTTGGGACACCCTGTATTCCATATTCACAATACAGATTAATTTAAATCCTGGCGGTAAATATTACTTTCCTAATAACACTGTAGATGGCGCCACTGCTCAAAATTGCTTGTGAGTAGTTAGGATCCTACGTGATGCATCTTTGTAAAGTTGCCTAGGTTAGAGCATATCCGAGGGATGGAAGCGATTAACATTATATCAAGCAGCACGGCAGTTTCTATTATATATTTGGTGTTATGTGCATAGACGTTAATAAATACCATAGCTTTGTTTGGCAACGGGCAAAGTGTAGTGTCGTGTATTGTAGTGTAGGACTTAAATGTGGAAATAGGTTAAAAAAATTAAAACTAGTTTTTAGGCATTTCCGGCTCATTTTGTTACCTTTTTGGTTGACAAATAAACAATGGGCCAAAGTTCATTATATACCAATTTTTTGGTTAAAAGTGAAGTTTAATCTATTGTTTATTTGTCAACCAAAATATGTTCCAAAATAAGCCAAAATCGCCCCTTTTGCAAAACGCGTATAATGTATAACTTGGTGTATTCCTTTTATGCTTTAGAACCGCCGAGAACAACACCGTAAGTGTTCCTTTTATAATAGAATTGTTTTGCAGAACCATTCTATTACCTCTCCCCTTGCCTCTCATGCACCATCATCACAGGAGGTTTCTACAGCTTTATAGCGAAAACCATTGGAAAAAGTTTAGCACTGGTGTGTTTGGTATTTATTAAAAGTGTACAATAGTGTAAACCAGATTTAATAACAAATACAACATAGTCCTATCAATATATTTAATTTACTTATAAAAATCAGAACTAACTAGTGTACTGCGATTTCAAAATACCTGAACTGAAATACTTCGAAACCGCACCGGTTCTACCAATGAAAAACGCTTCATATCGTTTCGTATTTCCACGTTGGCTACATTAGTTGTCAAGCCTGAGCGCCACCTACCAGTCGTGCTGACATTAATTTGTCAATAAGCTTTGTTGGGAATACATTTTTTGTAAATAATTTTTCTATCATGTCAACAAATGAGCAAAAAGCTCAGCAATTAGTTGCTGAGGCAGAAAAGAAGCTAGGACCCCGAGGTTTTTTCGGATCCCTATTCGGGTAAGCTAAGAAATAAATTAGTAATACTGACCTACAAACTGGGGCAACAACCCCTAATTTTTTAAATGTTTCAGGGGTTCTAGTCGTGTGGAAGATGCCGTTGAATGTTACCAACGAGCAGCTAATCTATTTAAAATGGCTAAAAATTGGTCTTCAGCTGGAAGTGCCTTTTGCGAAGCTGCAAACCTTCATTTAAGAAGTGGGGCTCGGCATGAAGCTGCTACGAACTATGTTGATGCTGCCAACTGCTATAAGAAATCGGATATTAATGGTAAGTTAGTTTTTATGCTACCCAACACTCCATTAAAAGGGTTAAGTAAGAGCTCGCTTTCACTTACACAGTAAGTTTTTATTATTAAGTTCTTTATTTATCATTAAATACTAATTTACAAAAGTTAAATACGGTTTTCAATATAATACATAATGAAAAAAGCCTAACAGGTAACCATCTTAAGGAATCTAGCATAAATTTGATTGATGTGCTTTTTTGCACATAATAAAATTATTTTCATGGCTCGATTCTGCAGCTTTTGAATTGGATGTTGCATTTTGGTTAGCAGATACAATATGATGGATCAGTAAGTCAAATGAGGAAGAACCAACATATTGTATATATAGTTATTTTTGTCCACCTGGATAAATATGGAGCACATCTTGACACATAATTAATTCTATACCTTTTTTTAGATATTATATAGTTGGAATGTTCTTTAAACAGTAAATCTTTGTCTATTATAACCCTCAAATACTTAATTTTTTTGACACACTATCCTAGAACCATTTATGTGTAAAAGTAAGATTACCATTTACAAATTTATGATTTATCCTTTCATTTCATATTATCATACATTTATGCTTGTCAGCATTCACCTTAAATGAATTGTTACAGGTATATTCAGAGGCACATAAGTTAATGTATCATCAGCAAAAGGTGAATGGTAACATCATCTGCTACATCCTTAACATTCTTATTATTATTTACCAATGTAGATCGCTGCAGTGAGTTTTGTAATGGTTTCTCTGGCCATATATAAGGATTAGATGGTTATTGTAATATGATATTACATCTCACTACCTACACTAGAATTAACAATAAATTACGGAATAGATGAAACATTGGTTGCCTTGTAAATTTGCTAACGGCACTAATTTACAGTCCTAATCCTCTATGTTCGTTATACCAAAGTCATTCTTGAAAACTATTTCTGTTTTTGCACTTAGCTAAGTTTTAATTGTAATTTCTTGCCTTGTACGTCTGCACTATAAATTTTTGAAACCTAGTTTACATATAATGGAATTTTTTAAAATATTTGTTTTGCTTTTTATCAGATATTGTAAAAGTATCAAGTTATTAGGTTGTTCCAATGCAGTGGCAAGAACAAGTATACCTCCCAGCCTTGTGTAAAGCAGGAAATAAATACTACTTTTTAGATGGCGATTCATGGCAATTATTACCAGACTTCAGCCTATTAATATCATTTAGTTAATTTTACTTGATTTTTATTTTCTATCAATGCAACAACCATACAAAATAGTATAACAATGGTTTTTTAAATTTACATTTTTGATTTGTAACTCCTCAAATAGTAAATATTGCTTCATTTTTAGAAGTTTTCTAAGGGTTCCCTTCCTTAAAACAACATCATTAACTCTAACTATTGAACAACTTTAATTAATAGTACTAAAATCTAAATATTCAGTTAACACTGTAGATTTTGGTTAAATTTTATATGGGCAAATTTTAATATAGTGTTAATAGTTTTTATTTATTTATGTAATGAAGCAGTTACTCTTATTAGTGCTTATTTATGTTATGTGCATTACTGTATTTTTCCTGGATGAATCAGCTTTAAAAATTATTATGTGTAAACAAATTTTAAGATTTACTTACATTGGATATAATAAACATGTCAGATTTACTAGAAGCTTTAAATTTTCTTGTTAGTCACCCAGTCATAAAATTTTATGAGCTTACACCATCGTTCAACAACTAAATGTTGAAGGATGCTTACACTATGAAAGTATGTAATAAAATATGCATATACAGGGTGTCCGCTAATTAATGATAACACAAAAAAACACAGATTTCTTATGCTGAAATATAATAATCTGATATTTCACGTTCACATTACAAAAAAGACTTTATATTTAAAATTGTAAACATTGATATATTTATAAATATGTTAATGCTGTGTACAAAAAGAAATGTGTTCCAAACTATTGAATTTAAACATATTTCTAATTTTTTTACTATGCGCCCCCTGTTAACACCTGTATTTAAGCCCATTTTTAAGTTTTTTCAATGAATTTGGCTCCCAAAGCTTTTGTACATAGATTTCGGTAGTGCTATACAAACAAAACTTGAATTTATTTTAATATTTATTCCTTGCTTTATCTCAGTAAGTGGTCTCCAAGAAGTTGTCCCACCGGGCATTTGCCCTGTTTCTCCGTGGCCTAGTCCTACACTGTGTATGACTGAGTTAATCCTTGTACCAACATGTTATTTTTATTTTAACCATATTTTCGTTTTTAAATAAATAAAAAAAAACAAGAAATTTAAAATTATTTGGGCCGTAAAATAGATATTATAAGTAAATATTGAGAACTCTTCCAATCATTTAGTCCTTTAAAATTGATTGGATTGATATTTATTGAATATCCAACAGGAAAAAGAAAATTATTGTACAAGTATAAAAAGTTTTATTCTTCATAAAAGTTGGTGCATGGTCTCAAACTCCTTAATTAGTAGTTAATTTTATTATAAGCTCTTTGATATGCAGGGTAGGTCAAAAAGATTAAAAACTACTTAAGAGTAAAGTACCCTTTTTCTAAAAATACAAAGAAATGTTAAATAGAAAAGTTATTTAAAATTAAAAGTTATACCTTAATACCAAGCCAATATCAAGTTTTTATTTATCTATTTTTTAATTTTAAGTTAAGTGTTGTAGATTTTCATAAAAATTTGAAACAAAAATTTTACAAGGTAAATAAGGAGTTTTTATTCGCATTTTATTATTTATAGTATATTTGCCCTAATGAAAAGCATCTTTGTTTAATTTTATGGCCCTATTAAATATCCTTGCAACAAACTTGAAGTTAGCGGTTAGCTAAAAAATATAAATGCAGTTCAATTTTACAAATTCGCTTCGATTTGATTTAATTAGTTTAAAAGACAATAAGTTGGAACTGCTTTGAAGAAATATTGAATTAGAATAATAAAAATCTGTATCATACAGGGTTGATTCAAAATTTTACAAAAAAAAATTAAATTTGAATAGGAGGCCATGAGTTGGTATTTAGGCATACATTTTAATTCTAAATAACTTCTTTTATTTAACATTTTGTTGTATTTTTAAAAATAAGGGTGCTTTACTCTCAAGCAGATTTTGCTTTTTTGACCTACTCTGTATAACATGTATCTTTTAATAAAACTAACTGCTGCCCATACAGTTTCGGACCATGCACCAACTTTCATAAAGAATAAAATTTTCTGAGAAATTGCAAATAAAAAAGTTTTTCATTTGTTGCACACTTAATGAACCACACTGTATATTTTTAATACTTTCTAAAATTTTAGCAAGCAATTTTTCTTATTAAATTTTTAAAATATAAATGTCATAAATGATAGGCCTGGTTCCAAAGTTTACAATTTCTATCTGTCTTATTAAATACACAAAGAGAGAAATGTCCCAGAGTTGTTTTTTCAGCACTTGTTGGTGTGTATTAGTCTTGGGTTTAATTAAGGAATTTAAAAAACAATGGCGTTGCCTACCAGAACTTGCCATTCGTAAGTGTGTATTAGTCTTGGGTTTAATTAAGGATTAAAAAAATGCAATAACTGTTTTATTAGACATACCTAGATAAAATAATTTCTGTGCCGAGTTGGGCTATGTAGAACAGAGTATCTGCCTACATATGAGCCGACTTGGGCTATAATTATTCCATTTCCCTGCTTGGTGTGCCGAGTTGGGAATCGCCCCAACAGTGTACGGTTTTCGGGCATTTACCTATTAAATTAAACAATTTTTTTAAGTAATTTTAAGTAGCTACAATTAAAGTTTATTTATTGCAGAGGCTGTAAACTGTTTGCTGAAGGCCATAGAAATTTACACCGACATGGGTAGATTTACTATGGCTGCAAAACATCACCAAAGCATTGCTGAGATGTATGAAAGTGATGCCGTAGATCTGGAGAGAGCAGTCCAACATTATGAGCAAGCTGCTGACTATTTTAGAGGAGAGGAAAGCAACTCTTCAGCTAATAAATGCCTACTTAAAGTTGCCCAATACGCTGCTCAACTTGAAAATTATGACAAAGCAATACAAATCTACCAGGAGGTAGCCACCTCCGCATTAGAAAGTTCATTGTTAAAATATAGCGCCAAGGAATACTTGTTTCGTGCTGCCTTATGTCATCTTTGCGTAGACATTTTGAATGCCCAACATGCTTTGGAGCGTTATTTGCAACAATACCCTGCATTCCAAGACTCGAGGGAGTATAAGCTTGTTAAAACCCTTATTGAGCATATTGAAGAACAAGATGTAGATGCTTTTACTGATGCCGTAAAGGACTATGATAATATATCACGTCTAGATCAATGGTATACAACTATTCTGTTGCGAATTAAAAACAACTTAATGAGAATCCTAACTTGTGTTGAAAGTTTGATTGGCGTTTCTCATTTATATTTGTTAATTAATGAATTAATATTTTATTTATTGTTAATATAATTTTAGTATATTTTTTTATGTTATCACCCTAAGAGTTACTGTGATTCATTGACACAGATCGTTGCATCTTAAGTTTTCTACATAAAGATTCTTCCAGTAGGTTCATAATTTATTATGAAATTATTCCTAAAAGCGAGTAACAGTAGTAACAGTTTGTGTTTTTGCATTTAGTTAAAAATATGTTTTATTATCTGTAAGCACCCAATTAGGTTTTCTTGCCAAGCAGGTATGTTTTTCTTGTATTTTATATGTTTAGCTGCTTTTTTAAATATACCAAAAATTAAAAATTTAAAATTGTGCTTTAAAAGTTCTTACTCTTAATTATAGGAACAAAAATTACAAGTGTCATTAAAACAACAAAACCTTCACAAAGGCAGTAGGGAAAGAAAATGTTTATTCCTATGTTAATGGAAATATCCGAGTGTTTAAATAAATAAAAAAACAACAAAATAAAATTCTTGATTTCATATCAAGAAAAATAAAAACTAAAAATAAACTACATTTACACAAACAACCAATACAAAAATAACAATCTCTTACCCACCATTCATTCATAAAAATTAAAAAAAAATTGGCTGATATATTAATATGATTGCAGAACTGTGCCTAAGAAATAAACTAAATATAAGCTTAAATAAAAGAACTGGGGTGATTTAATTCAGTGGAAGTTTAATATATAACCATTAAATAATGTTGTAATAAATATTTAAAAAAAATTATATGAGCCACTAATTTTTATGTTGTGACTAGCTATGATTCCCGGCTTCGCTCGGGAGTTGATATGAGACCCAAATAACCGTTGTTCTGAATGAAGTTCAAATACTCGACAACAGATGGCGCCACTACACTTAATTTCCAAGTTGAAGGGTTGGAAGAGTCCTTATATCTTTAAAAATACGCCCTTTAGGGTAAAATGGGAACTTCACTATATAAGTCCCTTTATTGTATCGAGACTCCTTTTCAAGTTTTATCGGCACGCACATTTTATCAACTTAGTTTTATTATATATATATGAAGGATTTTAATTTAAACTTTAGCAAAGTACTATTTGTCTATGTCAAAGTTTAGATAATTGCGCCCAAGAAATAAAAGTAAATTTCCATTCTTAGTAAGCAACCACATTGACAAACTGAATTCTTCTTTAGCTAATTATTCATCAGTTTGTCAACATTTATGAATTAGTAACAAAACATTAGCATTTGGCCTTTTCTGTAGTGTTAAGACGAATTCTCACGGGTTATTTTAAAGAAATCCTGCCAGGTTCATAAAAAATAATAATTTAAAAAATCATTGAAAAATTAACAGTGAGAGCTTGTCTTTAGTAAAATTGTCGTGTATTTCCGGTAACAGATCATTTCCTATAATTTTTACCATAAAAAAGGATAAGTATTACCATAAATGCTTGGTGATTTTTAAATCATCATCATATAACCCTGCAACTTTGCATGCCAATAATTTGCAGACAGAGTATTTACTTACCAGGCAAATAATCTTTAAAGAAAATGTTAACTTATTTTAAGTAAACGATCTGAATGTTTTTATAAAAGGTTTTGATGCAACTTATCTCTCAATTTGTGTTTTTACTGCCCTGCTTAGTTAAAACGCCCTAACTACAAAATTTTCCTTTTTTTATTTTTACTTATACAGGTTGTCTCACCGGAACTGCTGCGATCGATTTCTCGAAAACTAAGCTTTGAAACATTTTGAAAGTTTGGTAACAATATAGTGTCAGTGGAGGACATACAACTAAAATATTTTGACAGCTCTAGCACTTCCGGTTATATCGGAAGTTAATGTCAACTTCCTTATTTTAAATGGAACACCCTATATAATATTTATTTTTAGATTCTGCTTAAAATTCTAAATATAATTTATGTATAATGTTCTATACCGAAGTCCAACCGTTTTTGACTTATTTTAAATTTTATGTCAAAAATGACATTTTGCAAGCATAACCATTAATTTCCTCCAAACAAAAGCCTTTAATATAAGTTGGGGTTGGGTTTCTCGTAGAGAAAAAACTACTTTAGCAGACTGTATTGATATTTTCACAATTAATAAATACAGAGTGGTCAAAAATAATCGTTAAAAATTATTACGACAAAAACCCTAAAAGTCAATTTTTTAAATGGAAACTCCTATCTTTGATCGTGATGATTTTTAACGATTATTTTTGACCACTCTGTATTTAATAATTGTAAAAATATCGATACAGTCTACTAAAGAAGTTCTTTCTTTACAAGGAACCCAATCCCAACTCATATTAAAGGCTTTTGTTTAGAAGAAATTGATGGTTGTGTAATGGCTTGCAAACGTCATTTTTGACATAAAATTTAAAATAAGTCAAAAACGGCTGGATTTAGGTATAGAACATTACACATAAATTATGTTTAGAATTTTACGCAGAATCTAAAAAAAATAATATATATATATAGGGTGTTTCATTTAAAATAAGGAAGTTGACATTAACTTCTGGTATAACGGGACGTGGTAGAGCTGTCAAAATATTTAAGTTCTATGTCTCCCACTGACTTTATAATTATTATCAAATTTTGAAAATTTTCCAAGGCGTACGTTTTGAGAAATCGATCTCAGCAAATTCCCGGTGGGACATCCTGTATTGGCATGTAATAAGGTCTTTGTTTAGGTTACCCAAAAATAGGAAGGCTTATTTTTTTATACATAAATTACAAAATAATATTAAAAACAGTGGATTCCATAATTTTTTTTTATAAATACTCAATTATCTCAGCTTTACCAAATTGTTAGTAAGGGCGTAACTTAGGAGGGCGAGATGCACTATTTTCGGACTGTAGTAGGCTATTTCGAGATTTATTTGTCTTGTTTCTTCAGTGATGTAAATATAGTTTGGTTTTATCGCTGAAAGTGAAGTAACCAATGTTAGTAATCTTACTTTTTAATGCAAGTGCTTTGGGGTAAGTGAGTTCTACTCTCCCTAATTGCCTGTAACGTTTATTAAACTTTGAGAATATGAATGTAAACTGATTAGATCATTTTCAGTTTTGTAATGTCCATTACAAATTTTAAATAAAACTAGCACGTCTTAAGATTAAAAATAACACTTAAGCTTAGGAAAAACAGTTTTATCATTTTATCACTGTGCATGAAACGCGATGGTATTATGGAGTATATTAGCCAAAAACAACTGTATTTCAAATTGTTTTTTAAACGCCATGTATGCATTAGAATTACGGGATATAATATAGTTGATTCATTCAACGATATCAATTCAATATGCTGTATATAATCATAAGTGGCATAATAAAAATTCTAAATGTAAATAAATTATCCGAGAGAGAGATAGCTGCTGGGCCTTCCTTGTCTGTCTTCAAGGAAGGCAAACGCAGATGGCGCGTGAGTCGACTTTATCGTTTGCCCGCCAAATTCAAATTATATAGCTGTGCTATTTTTGCCCTTAATGTTAGGTACTTGTTTTTGTTTCCTATTAATATAAAATATTGGGGTTTAGTTCAATAATTACACACACCTTATTAAAAATGTCATTTATTTGGTTTTTATAAAGATTTTTTCTTACAGATAACCATGTCAATATTACCTTAAATTATCTGTTGAAAAGCACAAATTTAATATATACACTGTGATCACTAATAAAAGTCAATATTCAAAAGTCCAATTAAAGGTAAAAAACCACGAAACACACAATAAATCACAGAAAATGTAAACAAACTGTCCAAACAAATCGGCCATTGAAAAATATCAAACACAAATATCGATTAACATTTCGGCGTGACTGCCTGCGGCAACGTTTGTCAAGTTAAAAATATTCGATTCATGGTATATTTTTCTTTCTCTTAATTAGATGTGAGCCAAAAAGGACATTAAAGTTTACATGCAGAAATTGTAAACAACTTGGCAACCAGGGCAAAGCGATGATTGCTCCATCTACGATAGCCTGCCATGATGAAAGACAAAGACATATTTATTGGAACTTGCGTTAAACCAGAAAGAGATAAATACAATGGACAAATTGTTAGGACCACGAAATGATGGCAAGTTTTTTTTTTTTTTTCTGTATTCCAAAAAAAAGGTCCTCACCCCAAAAACATTACATGCGTACACACTTGTACCTATAAACTTATCCTAGGAGGGGCCTACAAAACACTCAAACCTTATACATATATATACATTTGCCTACATAGTTCATTATTTTCTGGTGGGGCCTGACCGTTTCTTGGGAGGGGGCACCTAGTTACACCAGTGGTGCTTTTTAAAAAGAAATTTTGGTACATTTTTTGTGTAAATTTGGTGATGTGATGTATGCTATAAATTGCAACCGTATAATTGATTGTGTTGTGACGCCACTGGGATCAGCAATGTTTTTGGGCATGCGGCAGCCACAAATACAAACTAAACCACCAAAATTCAATGTCCTCTAAAAGTTAATACAACTAACCAGAACTAACTCTCTCTGTTTTGTGGTTAATACCAATAAGAAACACTGTCGGATTGTTTGTTGACTTGTAAACAAATTTTAATTACCGATGCAAGCTCTCAAAACTGTTTATTTCTCCAGTCAATAAATAGCCGCCGATATGAATCTGGTTTTCCCAGGTTCGTTTTGACACCGTGTTGAGAATAAAAAAGCCTATTTTCTTTTGATAATCTTTTATTACATTGCTTTTAGTCACGTTCACATTGTAGTGTGTTACGTATTGTGCTATAAATGCTTTCAGATACTGATTTTCATTCTTAGTCAGAGCAGATCTGCTACAAACCAGCCAAACAATAAACTACATGCTTTTTTTATTTCGTTTTCATCAAGAAGTGGTCACGGTCATTAACTTAAAACTGAATCCAAGTGGACTAAAATAATGTGTACCTCTTCATAATTAATATTGTTGGTGTTAATATTTCACTGTGTTATTAGTGACTATCTTTGTTTTCAAATACCTGATTCGATTAACATTTTTGGTGAAGATTGTAAAATGAGGTTAAAGTTGAGTAAGTATAAAAATCCATAATATAAATATACATACATTTAGAAAACCTAGTTCGTATAAGTTTTAAACATTTTTCACAGTCATTAACAACTGAATTGTTATAAACAATTCAGTTGCTGTTATTGCATGTATTAAATAATAACGATGATTTTATTTTAATGGGATAGTTCAAAACAAGTTTTTTAACCCTGAATGCGGAACATTATCATTATCATATACCTAGTGTAAAGCGAAATACATCTTAAAAATTTCTCTTAAAAAAAAAACATTAAAAGCCTATTTTATTTAATAAATTGTGCTCTCCCTTCTATTTTAAATTTATTATTATCTATGTTTCTAATTATTCTGACGCTGGTCAAAATTAATAAAATATCTAGTAAAATAATCATTGCTTTATTTATAATAATTTTGTCTACCGCAAAACTGGTTTTTACTATAACCAGTGGCGTAGACAAAGTTTTAGGCAAGCAAGAACGCTTATTTTTTTTTATGGAATATTAATTATTTTCTATTATACAGGGTGTCTAGAGTAACTTAACCGACAAACTTTAAGGGGTTCTACAATAAAAAATAAGAAAAAACTTGGTAATTTTCTAGAAACCTGCGGCAACTCCGATTTTGACGAAATTTGGTATACGGGGGTTTTTGGGGCGCTGATCACGAATCTGAAAGATTTTTTTTGGCGGAAACGTTTCGTTCTCGAGATATTTATCATCAGAGTTAAAATTTAAACTAATCCTATCTTTACAATATTCCCCCTTCTTTTTGCACGCAATTCTTGATTTAAAAGTAAAGTGGCACACAATATTTGATTTTCACCTTTTAAAACCCCGGTTTTTTACGTATTTTACATTATTTTTGCATTAAATTGCATAGCTATACTTTGAATCATTTTAATCCCAGTGTGCCATGAAGCCCTATGTGTATGTATGATTGCCGCATTATCAAAGAAAAGCCACGCAATTTAATGTAAAATAATGTAAATAACGTAGAAAAACGGGGTTTTAAAAGGTGAAAAACCCCGTATAACAAATTTCGTTAAAATCGGAGTTGCCGCAGGTTTCTAGAAAATTTCCAAAAACTTCATTTAAACACATGTCCTAAACGTCTTAATTTTTTGAACTATGGGGTGTTAAAAATTAAAAAAAAAATGTATTTTTGTAAATGTAATTTTCCAAAAACTTGCGGCAACTCCGATTTTGACGAAATTGGGTATACAGGGGTTTTTCGGGCGCTGATCACGAATCTGAAACACTTTGCCGCAAGTTTTCTAGACAATAAATCCTTTTAAAAAATTTAAATAACTATATACTATACTATATATACTAATTGGGATATTTTTAAAAATTTTGGGAACACCTTCTATGCATCGGAAGACCTTTTTTGGCATACAAGAAAAAAAATACCAGTGTCACATTATATAAAAAAAGGCAAGAAATTAAATTTGTTAGAAATTCATTTAAAATTTAAAATAATATTATTATTTTAAATATGTGCAGTAGCGTATCATCTGGACTGGTATAAAAGTTATAATTATAAAAAAACAACATTTTTTTTAAATTTTTAACACATTTTCAACTCCGACGACTACGCTACGCGTTACAGGTTTTATGGTAAGCCAGAGACGAAATAAGAGGATGTTTTTTAAGCATTGATACGTGTTTTCGCAATATTTTTATTTATTTATCTCTCTATTTTTGTGTGCTTGGCGGCATCAGCTTTCAGAATAAAATAAATATGGTTCTAACTGTATACTTTTGTTTTTTTGTAAGCAAAAGTTTTTATCAGGAAGAAAGTGACAGTTATTTTTATGTGTTAAAATATCTTTTCTTTTTAGTTATTTTTGTTGGATCACTTATCTACACTGCCACTCCAGTATTTTTACAAGATAAATTTAATATAGCTGACTCAATCAACAGATTTTCAGTAGACTTGCTAGCTGTAAGTATTTTTTACACCTCCGATTTGGTTTTGTTATGTTTAATATTCTATAATAGGAATATTTACTTGGTTTAAATTTAATATCGATGGTCTAGTTCACAAATGTTTAAATATTAAGTGTGTAGGAGGTTTCCCCATAAATATTTTAATCATATGTTTTACCATATAAGTTATTTATACAGTGTGTCCCAGGATAGGTGTTACAAGAGGACAGATGTACCAAAAATTTTGAATTTTAAAACGACATTTTGGGAATACTGGTCGCATAGTCTAAAACTAAGAAAACTAATTACTAAAACCATAAAGTAACATACCTACGGATAAGAGAAACCATGGCATGCTAAAATTTTCGTACCGCTTTTGCGGCAGACTTGGCGGAAGGCTTGTCATTTTTCCAGTTTACACTTTAAATGCGTCGGTCGAAACCTCGCCTCGTGTAACATCAGCGGTGGGGAGACACGTAAGCTTACTGAAATGACTAACTGGCGGTATTTCAACGAGAAACGAATAAAATTATATTGGGAGTTTTCGCATGACCTGTCCTTAAATCGGCTATTCCATGATAACTCTTATAATTTCCTTACTCTATGCTAAAACTAACCAGTTTTCCCAAAAAGATGTGTAAATATTGCAAAATTTTTGGTCCATTTGTCCTATTGTGGGACACACTGTATATGTAGGAATAACTTTATTAAAAATTGAAAATTTTGACTGGCTATAATCTTTTGAGTCTTGTGTTTGTTATTTTATGGAAAAGTATTATTTTCTTTTTCAAAGAAATTTTCAAATATTGTGTCATTTTTGACCTTTCATGATGAATGATTTAGATAAATAAGTAAATACAAGTTTTCAAAACTAAAATATATTAAAATACTAATAATATGTTTTAGCCGTTAAAAAAAGTAAATCAAGTAATGACGCTTTAGTTTATATTGAAAAGTTATTATGTATCCATATGATTACTGGAAAATTCTTGCATCTTATGAATTGATAAAATTTACATTAATTATTTTTAAATGTATTCTACTGATTGATATGTTCTCAAAAAATGTTATTCTGTACATTTTTCGGTAGTGGACAACACGGCTAGATTAAATAGACCTACAATTTACCACCTTGAAGTTATTCTATGATGCATGAAGTATAAAAGTTGATTAAACTTTTGGCTTTTTACCACTATTTAATTTACGTGGACACTGCGGTTTAAAAATGTCCTTGGTAATAAATTAAGGTATCGCTATTCACTATATAATCTTTAAAGGCAAGCAAGATTTCTTGCTTTTGTTTAACTTTCCATGTACAGGGTGTTGCACAACTTATCCGACAAACTTTAGAGGCGAATTCTACAATAAAAAATAAGAAAAACTTTATATGAACATACGTCTTGAACGTCTTAGTTTTTGAACTGCAGGGTGCTAAAAATTTTAAAAATTGTTGACTTTTTAAAATACCTTTATACCGATTCAGATATTTTTGAAAAATTGGGGAACGCCTCTTATGTACCAGAAGTCATATTTTGGCAGGCAAGAATTTTTTTTCCCAGAATATTTTTTAAGGTCCCCATTCATTTTGGAACAAATTTGATCTCTTGACTTTTTTATTTGATGCGAGGTTCTCACGTAAATAAACAGAAACCATTTTTTGGCATGATCAAATCCCTACCTAATTAAAGATCCTAATAATGATCCTTTACTTACTCAAAGAATTCCTTCTCTTGCCCATCGTCGAGCTGTGGGAGATCTATCGCTCTTCTATAGATACTTTTACGGCTTCTGCTCCGACGAATTATCCAGTATAGTCCCTCCTCTTGCAGCTCCCAACAGAGAAACTCGTGGTGCCGCGCGTATGCATCCCTATACGGTTCAATTGGACAGGCCCCGAACTTCCCATTTTGTTCGTTCTTTTATCCCTAGAGTTTCTAGACTGAGGAACCTACTGCCAGCGGAGGTCTTTCCTTCCCCCAAATCTTCAAGTTTTTAAGTCCCGTGTTAACAAACTTCCTCTTACCCTGCCTAAGACACCCACGGTACGTTAGTATTTAGGCTTTCAGCCTTCGTGGATTGTCCAAAGATAAAAAAAAGTAAAAAAAAAATAAAAAGGTGATTTTTTACTGTAGAATTTGATATTAATGATACGAAATGACCATACTAAGAAATGGTTTTTATTTATTTACGCGAAAACTGTGCATTAAATAAAAAAAAGAACTTTCGAAGAGACGTATTGTGTTGTGTGTATGCTACAAGACCCCCTGCTTCCCATTTTTTCCCAATATGGCGCCCAGCTTTCACATTGACATTTAAAGCTGTCAATAATATGGCAAAAATAAAAATCTTGCTCATATACTAATTTAAATTTTATTAGAATATACCCATCGGATTAGATTTTAGAGGTAGGGGGCGAATTTAGGATCCTTACTGTATAATACAAATGCAGTATTGCGGAAAATATATTTGGGGTGGTATTTTGTACACCTAATTTAACTTTATAATTACAACGAACAATGCATGTTAAAACCATTGTTTATAACACTCACTTTAGCGGTTAATTAAAAAATTTATTAGTTTAAATAATTTTATTATTTCCTGTAAAAAACTGTCGATAAAAAACTTGTAAAATGTACATAATGGTTTAATGGACTTTTTAATGTCAAAATTACATCATATTAAACATTTCCGAGATTTAAAAATGTATGTACAGGGTATTTCATTTAAGAGGAGAAACTTCATATTTTTTAAACAAAATATTATTTGACTTTTTTCTAAAATAAAAAAGTTTATTAAACATTTTAAGAAAATTAAAACTTTTATTTACTATGAAGAACCTTTCTGTCCTTGCATAATATAATAAAAGTTAAGATTACTTTAAAATAAATAAATTTATTAAATATTTAATATACAATTACTTACAATACAGAGAAGGTTTGTATGTGGTAAACAGTTTACCAAAAACTTACTGCTAAACTGGCTAAAAATGTGAAAAACTTTTTATTAAAAATGAAATAATTGATTGACAGTTTAGAGTTTAACATTACTTTTGAAAAAATAAGTTAACTGGTAGAAGATACACCTATAAGGTATAAACCAAGCAAAAAATAGTAAAAAAAATTTAGCCATATAATAAACTATTTTATAGTTTATTTATTTTTTGGGAGATTATGTTTAAAACAAAATAATATTTATCTTCTCTCCAGAATAATAAAGTTAAATTTTAGTTCGATTTGCTTAAAAGGCGTGTTTTTAGACATTCAAGTTCGGTTACAGAGACCTTTACTTAAACATATTTTAAAAACGGTTTTTTTTTGGTTTCTGAGTACTATAAACAGTAAAATATAGATGGCGTGAGGTAGGAGAGTTACTTACGTATACCGGATACAAGCAGATAAACGTTTTAATAAGAAGCGCATAATTTTTTACAAGTTATGTTTGTGACGTCACCTTTTGCCATAATTTTTTTTCTGACAAAATAAACCGACACTTGCGTAAAATAAAAAAAAATCACTTAAAAACAACATAAAAAAATTAGTGTCTTACCCTTAATAACGAATTACACGTAAATTCCCTTAAAAAATATCCAAGGGTCAGTGACCCATGTTGACAGTTTTAAAATTTTTCTGTAAATGCACCATTAATAACTACTCAATTTAACTATAAACAGTAAAAACTAAACATACATAAAAGTCCAATTACAAAAAGCAAAAATTAACACCATAACCGCGTAAATAGTTTCCAGTACGTAAACAACGAATTTGGGAAAGGATTACGTCACAAAATTTAGTGAACATAGGCAAAAAATGGGATCGAGCGCTGCTTATTAAAAAGTGTATCTCCTTGTACCGGATCAGCTGAATACCATAACACATACGGAATGTAAGGAACAGAGACAGTCTAACGAGGAGTCTTTGTTTGACCTCCGGACAGTGCGGACATGCGTAGAGGACTAGTTCTTCCCGGAGTGGCGGTTAGAGGTGTCGTACGAACGTTTTTTACCTTCGGGGATCAAAGAAAGATTCACGCTAAATTGACGGCATCTTTCTTCTGGATCTAAGCGCTGTGAGCGAAGATTCCTATAAGCTGATGGTATCCTGTTTGGTGGTGAACACGAAGTATTTCTCAAATGGCGGGAAATAGATGGGCGTGCCATGGGAACTGTCAGTAGTGAATGTGAAGGTTATACGTAACACCAGTAGCAGGTCTTGGTTTGACAGCCGACAATTTATGCATTGCATCGATTGTAGAATTATTTTTGTTTTCTTTTGGAATTTCTGGAAGCTACGAGCTCGATTATCCAGATTTTCCGCCGACGAAGCCCTGGAAAGCATAGTCCGGAAAGGGAAGAGAGGTGGATTGGACCTGAAGGGACCAAAACCAAGAAAAAAATAGAGAGACAGAGAGAAAGACAGTCTAACGTGAATAGCGGCATGTAAACATTTCGGATTGGATGACGCACGTACACCTTTGGCTAATGCTTCTACAGTATAGATACATACATACAAGTAAAGCTAATAAAAACGTTTTAAAAAGTAGGGCGCCCTAACCGGTTAAATTAAATATTTTAAAAAATAAAATTATTTTTTAAATGTATGAACTTATGGAAACATTAGTTGCTTTCCTTTTACATCAAATCTTAGCTAATTTTAAGTCGGTTGCTTTTTTAAAATGGAAACTTAGCTCAGCCAAGAATGATACCGCCCCCTTGCCGCGGCTAAATATGACGGATATCTTTCTTAAAAGAAGATTTTTGCTACATTATTGAAGGTCACGTACGTCAGACAAATTCCTGTAGACTTAGTATATACTATTTTTTTTTTTAATTTCTATTGTTATAAGAGATATGAGAATTATGTGAAGTATAGAATTATATTAAAAAATGGTTCCTTTTACACCTCTTCTATTTGTTAGCTCAGCTAAGATTTTTGCTTTGCTGAGCTGAGATAACTTACAAAAGGAAAGCGACTATTGTGGCCTGCTTACCTCCCTTTAGCATACGCCACTGATGATATAGCCCAAATATGTTTATTTGATACCTGAATACCCACATGTGATGCCACCTTTAATTTACTTGAATTTAAACAGGGCGTATGTTCCAAAGTAAAATTTAGAAATAATATTTATCATACAAATAATGTTGTGACGTTATTGAAATTTTATACCGGTTGGTAGTTGCATAATAGTTAAATAAAAATGGATTGGCATTTTACTTTTTTATTTAATTAGGTAAATTAGTGATTCATTAGGAAAATGTATGCGAAATAAAATGCTGTTTGTATTGTAAAACCAGTTTTATATGTCCATGTCAGTAATAAAAATATAAACCTATTTGGCAATTAATCTCTGGGATACAGGTGGCCCAATAACAGCAATGCTTCAGATAGAGAAAAGGACAATGTATATTAAACAAAAAAGCTTTATTGTATAAAATGTAGAAGTTTAAAAGTCATAGATCGCTTTATTTATCATAAGACAAAGTCTTGTTGACAAGCTTCCATATCCAATTGCACTTCTCTCAGTTTTTTGTAAAGTAATGGAGAAATGCATTAATTTACAAATTCTTAAGTACTTTAAAAACACAAAATTTTGCATGACAGGCAGTATGGATTTTGCCACAAAAGATCTACAGCAGATCTTCTTTCCTTTGTATTATACTGCTGGATAAGTCTCTTGAGTTTCTAGGTGAGTCCCAGATCGTTGCTCTTGATATATCCAAAGCTTTTGACCAGGTCTGGCATGCCGCGCTCCTTAATAAGCTTTCCTCCTATGGTCTTTCAACTAACCTCTGTACTTGGCTCTCTAGTTATATTTCTGATCGACGTATATATCAGTTATTGTAAATTGTGGATGGCCACTCTTCAAGCTTTCATCAGTAAATACTGAAGTGCCTCAGGGCTCAGTACTTGCACCAACATTGTTTCTTCTTCACATCAATACCTTCTTTTGGCCACAACTAATTCCATTCATAGTTTTGCCGACGATAGTACCATTCACTCCAGTTTTCAGGATTTTAAACCAATCTCTAAACCTAATTTAAAAAGCAAACGCAAAGCGATTCAGATAATATGAGTAGGGTGGAACCACAGCTCCGAGATCTGGGAATGGGAATCAAACACCCCCCACCAACTCCTCCTTCTACTCTCCCCACGAGCCCCCCTTCTATTCTCCACACGAACTCGCCCTGCTAACTCCCCCTCTACTCTTTACACCAACCAAATTCGATTTCCCACCAATACGCTTATAGTTCAACTCTCCCCACCCAAGGGGGAGTTGGCAGGGCGAGTTCGTGTGGAGAATAGAAGGGGGGCTCGTGGGGAGAGTAGAAGGGGAGTTGGTGGGGGTGTTTGATTCCCATTCCCAGATCTTGGAGCTGTGGTTCCACCCTACTAATATGTTTTTCACAGGACCTTAATTTAATATTGGATTGGGGCGCTCAAAAATCGTTTTTAATAATAATGATATAGGTATATGTTTTTTGTTCTTTGCTAGAGGGTATTCTGCCCCATTTTGTCAAAGCGAAAAATGGGCCAATTTGCTGAATAATTTAAATGTAACATTCTAAGTTGTCAAATAGATGTAATATCCACTAGACATAACTAAATCTAATAGATTAAAGCTAAATTCTTTAGTAAACTATTTAGCTTATCCTCTTCTCAAATATGGAATGCCAATTTCTTGAAATAACCTTGAATAATTGCTAAGTAAATATCGATACTTTAACCTGCGCATTGTGCCAGGTCATTTCTGGATTTCCACAACACCTTTTTTGGTAGCATGTCTAGTTATACGAAGATTATTACATCTTTAAAAATTGCACTAACTGCCTTTTTACATTAGCGGAAGCCCGGAAAGCGGGCGACGGACAACGCTATCGAAGTTTATGGAGTCTTGTGAGACCTTTCACACGTAGAGAATCCTAAAAGTCAGCAAACTCAAAGGCTTCGTATAATTTTTTATCACTCTGTCCGGCGAAACCGGCTTAATGTAAAACGAGGGTAAGGGTAAGTCCTTTCTTGCCTCCAGTAAAATTATTTTTGTTGCTGGAGTAAACTAAACGTACAGTTGTAACCACCTGACTCATATTTAGGAGATATTTATATGCATATCACAGTTTCAGATGATGTACAAATAAAACTTCTTTAAGCAAGGTCGAAAACAAAAATCGTCTAAGTATTGAAGTATGTGAAGTTCTAATGATGGTTAAAGATCAAGTTCGAATCATTCCATCATCACACTACTCATAGTAGTTTCACAGTCCCGCAACACATACAATTGTTCACATCAAAGCACTGCCGACATATCGCCTTTGGGGGTGTAACTTTTTGGGGACGAGATGCAAGGGCCATCCGTTGTCGAATATCCTCGGGTGTGTTTGCGCTGATAGCGAAGGGATTTTACTATGAGTTTTTGTACGGTGTAATAATCATCGTTCAGAAATCGCTTCGCTGGTTAACCTTGATTTGGTTTTCACCCAATCCAGACCAATTAAACAACGGTACTATACCACGTTGAACCGGGTATGCAGCATCACATTGAGTGAGGATATTTAAAGTCCCCCCTCTATCTTTTGATTGAGACGGGATATCGAAATCGGGTAAAATTTGGGTAAAGCGTATTACTTAAACTACTTTTTGACATAAAAATAATTTCAGTCACGTGGCCAAGTGCCAAGGGGAGCTCCTCACTTCCATTGTTCCATTTATGTTTTTCTCTTCGCTCCCCCTCCTCCCCATTCAGTCCGGGCCACCCAAAACAGTATGGCCTCGGTAATTTGTATCGCCTTATCGCCTTGCTAGTTAACTTACATAGACCATACAGAGTAGCACAAAAAGTTTCGAAGTACTAAAAGAATTAAAATTAGTGTACAATTTAATATAAAAACTGAATTATAAATGTTAAAAACCTAAATACAGAGTTTCAGTAGAATATTCAAAACGTACGTATCAAAAATTATCGAATAAATTAAGAATATTTTTTTCATCTTCACACCCTGTATCTTCCTTATTATCAATTTTTGGATCTAGGTATGTTTAGTTAAATCCCAATGTTTTGGCATAATGAATCTGTGGTTTATCTGTGTACTATTAATTAGCGGACACTGTATATTAATTTAATTTTTAGGCAGTGAATCATGAAGGCGGCGAATCTTTAAATATAGCCTTATCTCCACTGACAATATGGACTCTTTTGACAGTAGTATCAGAAGGTGCATATGATACTACAGCTGATCAGCTAGAGAATGCATTGCGACTACCACAAAATAAGAATCCTGTTAGGGATTCGTATCAGAAGTTGTCTAGGACGTTACAGGTATTTGCTGTTTTATCACAAATTATCAGAATATACAGATGCGGAAAGTGCGGCAAATTACGCTTACTTGTTTCTATGACCTTGAGAAAGAATAAATGGGACATCTGCACCAATGTATGATTCGTAATATTTTAAATTTGTAAAGGTTAAACCGCACCAAGGCACTAAGGAGAGATAGACTTTTATAGTAACTAATTATGCAGCTTGTTTTATGTGTGGAAAGCGAAACAAAACAATAATACACTAATTGGGAATTTACAAACTAAAAATTTTACCCATTCTTTGAACGGTAAAATATTGTTAGTAGATGTCACGTTTTGATCAACCTGTAATAAAATATCTATACCTGGTTGCACAAAACATTTTTAAAAACGATTAAACTAATGGGGGTTTAGAATGTTTAACAAAAAGCCATTAAAAAAACCTTGCCTAAAAACTGCTTATTAAATTAATTAATGGTATTCCGTTTTTTAGCTTAATTGTGTATTAAAAAGTTTTGTGTAACTGGGGATTGAAACAAAATAATTGAAAGCCGAGTAACATAAGTTTCTAAAGAAACCCCGACGCAATCTTTTAAAGCAATGCAGATGTTGCCTTAGTAATAACCAAACCTAATTGATTTGTTTTTTTATTTGGAAGTATGTAATTTTTTCAAATACTGAAAAAACACCTTATTTTTTAACTTGAAATATAGCCTTTTAAATGGCAGTGCGGCTATAAATAAAAAAATATTTTCCTGTGTTTAGGCACATACTGATTAATATCAATAACTTTAGTAACATGTCTAAGTAATTTGTAAAAGCTTTGTATTTATGTTAAATCGTCTTAAAATAATAGTGGTCCTTTGGGAATCTAAAAGTGATCCGCTCCCGGTGATGGAGGAACAGAATAAATATACACATTTATATCCCATATTAAACGGTAAAAAATTTAACAAGACACTATACTAACACTTTAATAATAAAAAACATAAAAGTTCACAAACAACTAAACACAATTAACTAACTTATGCTCACGTTCTATACCAACAAAAGTATGGGACTAACTGACACCTAGATGAGCATTAGGTCACGTACTAAATCGTGGGTGTATATCCACCACGCAGTGGGAGGGACGATAGTGGTGAAAGATTTCAACGAACACGCTTAGTTTCGCATCTGGGTATTCTGATAATTTGTAGTTTGGTTCAGTTGATGTCGCGTTTACTGACATTGCATAAATTGATATTTAAGTTTCTTGTAGTAGGCATGATAACAAAACACTAATTCAAAGTGTGAAAAAGCTCGAAGTGTTAAAAAGTTACTTTTTTAACACTTTATGTAGTTTACTAAAATGAAGTACTTTATCTTCATATTAACGATTAAAAAACAGCATTTTTTTAACGGTCGTGGAAAAATGTTATTTCTGTATTCTGTTTATAAAGCTAAGATCTAACGAGGCCGAGTTTGAAACATCGAATGGAATTTTCACAAATCAGCAGTTTCCTGTAAAAGATAAATTTGCCAGTGTGGCTAAACAGTATTATAGTACCAGTATAACACCTGTCAATTTTAATAACAACAACGAAGAGGCCGCTAATGTTATAAACAGTTATGTCGCAAGAGCAACAAGAAACAGAATACCTGTTTTGGTTAGTCCAGGTAAGTTTTTTTATACTGAAATGTATACACGTTCAACCAGATCAAAAGGTATACAGGCAACTCAAGCACCAAAAAGCGGGTCCAATGGGTCACCGTGTTTACATGCTGGCCTTCTTTGTCTAATCTCTACCTGTTTGTGTTCTACACGCGTTAAAGCGTCTCCTTTAAAGCTATATACCTTTTGAACTGGCTTTAGGTGTATATTGCTCATTAATAATTTCTTTACTTCCAAATAAAACAATTTGTAAAAACTATATAAAACACTTCTACCTGGTTGATTTTCCTTTTTTCAACAGAAGGAGTAAAAATGCCTTTTAAGCCATTTATACAGTAAGGACCTAAACTCTGTCCCCTCCTCTTCCAAAATCTAAACCTTTTGGTATATTTTGATGAAATTTGGAAGGATACTATCAGTGGCGTCGGGGCCCATACCATTTTAGTAAATCAATGTTTTTTTGTGGAAAAAAACAAATAAATAATAGTTTTAAAAAACTAAAAAACACGCTTTTATATGCAACCGAACTAAAAATTAGAAAATAATTTTTCATTACAAAGAGTTTGTCACTTCAGAGTAAAAAGCGTGGGGTGCTTAATATATTAAATGTTATAATTATTCTATTTGCCAATATCTATGAGGGAAAAGAAGTTATGAAAAAATAGTAAAATGCACCCCACGCTTTTTACTCTGAAGTGACAAACTCTTTGTAATGAAAAATTATTTTCTAATTTTTAGTTCGGTTGCATATAAAAGCGTGTTTTTTTAGTTTTTTTAAACTATTATTTATTTTTCATTTTTTAGTTCGATATATCAATTAGTTTTTTAAAAATAAATGCTCCAGTTTATTCACTAAAAAATCCTTCGCCATTTTGTCAAGAGTAGTATTAGGACACTTATTTATCCTGGCGGTCCTAATCAGGATAACGGGATACTGTTTTTAAATTATTGCATTGTCATCGGTCCTTGATACGTGTGCAAAGTTTCAAAGAAATTGAATCGCTGGAAGTTGGTAAAAATTAGGCTCAAAGATTCCGTTACATAGATAGTTACAACCCAAGCTAATAAAAGCGTGTTAAAAGGGTCCTCACCTTGAAAATGGGGCCCTCCCACTGTAACATCATATTATACTTTCTTAAGATGGTCCCCTTTGTATACTTTTTCCTCCTAAAAAAGGGGTCCTCACCTCCAAACTTAATAACTTTCAAAAACAAAATGACCATTCAATTAAGATACCTATTTAGGTTATTATTAAAGTTAGACCAATTTGTAGTAGGTGAAGGTATTAACTTCATATTTTTACGTCATATTTAAAGTACTTGTGTTAAGCTTTAAAATGATAGGCCACAAGATCCCCTTTCCATTAATTTTTTTTCCCACTATGGCGCCCATCAGCTGTAACATTGACATTCAAAGTTGTCATTGATATGTTAAAAACTGAAGACCTTGCTCACATACTATCGTTTCTAATTTTATTAGTTTGCACCAAATGGTTTAAAATGATTAAACCTGCTCTTAACATAGGCTTTTAGTGTAAAAGAAAGAGCAGCGTAGGCGGTGTAGGCGGTCGCCTACGGCCTCGCGCCTGGGGGTCCTCGCGGCTAGGAGGCCTTGCAGTTAAAGGTGTGAAATGTGAGACATAAACATTATTATGTTATAATTTGGTGCAGGATAAACTGTAGCAAGCGTGATTAAAGTATAGAAAAGATGTTTATTAAAGGTTTTTTTGCTCTCCTCCAACTGTAATCTTTTAGAAAAGGGTCTCGCAGGTATACAAATGATAGGGGTGATGCCACAGTACCAATGATATTTGGGCTACTAAATAATCACATAGTAATACTCCTTTCTATAGATAAACGGCTGTTCAGTAAATCGAAATTATACAGGGTGCGACGATTTTTTTCATTTACTGTATGCATTTTTAACACTGGTGACAAATTTGATATTTTGGTTTGACCGTTTAATTCCTTCCTCCGGCCTTTTATATGAAGTACTAACATTATTTTGGTTTACTCTGTCACCCCTATCATTTTTGACCTCACCTTTCCGGACACCCTGTATGTTCGCCTACGCCTGTACTGTATTTAAAGGTTTTCGACTTTTGCCTACACCAGTATTTTATATATATTAAAAAAATAAAAGAGTCTGCAAGTCAGTATTTAAAGATGGAGACCTTTTTTTTAGTCCTCAGCTTTTTTCTGTTTATCGACAAAAGGGGCCTGGCGGATATAACTTCACCTACGCCTGTTTTTGCCTATGCTGCGCCACTGGAAAAGATATTAAATTAGAAATATGTAAAAAAAATAAAGTATGACATTGCTTTCTTCTCATGCATCCCCAACTTTTAATTCAATTGGTTTCGAGGGGTAAGTCACAGCGCCATTAGTATTGAGGGGTAAGTCGGCGGCATACTCGTGTCTTGCTTACTTTTCTATCAAAAATAATTGCGTGTGGCGAGTTGTACAAACTAAACACGTACTTAATACCGTTTCAATCAAAAAATATGGGGAATCTTCCCCGACTATCCAGCAAATCTTTGTTGTTATTCTCTTGCTCTTTATAAAACCTAGACCCAAGGCTTTCGTTAGCCAATCTGTGTAATATGTAATAGCTTTGTTCGCGGGTTCGATTCTGAACCGGTTCTGGGACTATTCGCATGCGCAGTGAAAAAGCAGTGTTCGCGGTTAGTAAAATCCTGAATTTTTAGTAATAGTTCTGTGTTCGCGGGTTACAATGGAATCGGTTCGTTACCGGTTTGTATTAGATCTGGCTAGCAGCCTGGGATTTTTGTTGAACCTAAAAGTTCAGTCCGGAATTTCATGCGCATTGTCGACATGGCTGCAGCTGTTTTCTAGGTTTCAGTGTTACAGAAATAAAACCATTGCATTACAGTTTATTTGCTTCGCCACTTTTTATATAGGGTTAATATGCTCTGTTGGAATATTTTTTTAACATTTTTGTGATTCTGATGCGGTATATAATCACGAGGTTCTTTAACTGTATTCCTGTATGAATAGCATGGTCCGCAACAAAATAAATAAAGATTTAACTGAAAACAGACAAATAATATCACAGATGTCTACCATTTCCGTTGTTTGACTTTTATCTTTGGTTAGCACATACTTATGTTAAAAACGAGAGGAGATGCAGAAGTCCTTCGTCTTCCGCCGAGAGACCTCGAGTGGCTCTTCATTGAGCTGTAACAATTTACCTTTTTGTCTGAATTTGACTTTTTTATATGTAGAATCCAATTTAATCCATGGAAAAATCCTAACCAAAAGGCTAGGTTAGAATACATCCTCAACTGTATAGTAAATCGTTCGCGGTAAATAAAAATCCGAACTAATTAATAACTAGACATGCGCTTTAAAACAATTCTAAACCAGTTCGGTTCTAGTTCAGAAGCACAAAATTTCAAGTTAGAAGAAGGGTGTGGCTTATTCTTCTTGGGTGTGGCTATGGCGATGATTAACAAATAACTTGGCGATGTAGACTGAGTCAAAATAACTTTTTACAAACAATAGTGAGGAAACATAATGAGGTGTGCAGGACGTTCATGGTAAAACAATTTTTTTTTTACAATATCTTTTAATTTTAAAAATAAATATGCTCCTAAATATCCTTTATGTGTTTTTTTAATAGTCCTTGCCGTGCTAAATTTCCAATTTTTAGGAATGAAAATCCCTGACCACCAGGCGTAGTTGAGGTGATCATTTTATTTGGTAACAACCATTCTTTTCTTCCGATTGTTTGCAGAAACTAAGGGGTATTAATCAATTTGAACTACATTATTATTATAAGAGGGTAAATTTGTTGTCCACTTTGTTGTGTTTGTAGGGGCTAATCTTCGATAATACCAGAACCGATCATAAAAAATCTTTCACCATCAAGGAAAGCTACACTATTCAGGAGTGCTATAGCCTATATTTTGTGCTAATGTGAATGATGATAGAAGTTCAGAGAAAAATATAATTAACGCCCAAAAGGTGGGCACAGGGCGCTAGTTGAGAATATAACTAGTGCATATTTTTTTCAAAAAAAAAAAACATAGCAAGCGGTTTCCTTTTTAACAATATTGTTTAAAGTTAGTGACTTTCGATGATCCATACGAGCAATAGTCGGTAAAGAAGAGCACTAATAGGTGAAAAGAAACCAATAGCCGTTGACTGTTGTTGTCCTTTACATACCATAAAACATTCTTAAACTAAACTATTTATTTCAATTTATTTTTTCTTTGAAGATATTTTAATTAAAATTACGACAAGAATTTTTCTTTAGAGACGAATAATATTTGAGGCTTAATTTTGATACAAAGCTGCACCAGCAGAGCTTTGATCTTCGAAGCCAGGAGGTCGCCAGCTCGATTGCCAGCAGGAGAGCATATTTAGGTAGTAGATATTTAAAAATAACTGACCGTGGTGGCACTACCGCGTTGTCTAAAAGGTGCTGTGAAATGCATAACTGTATGTTTCAGTGCTTGGACAACGTTGACGGAACAGGGGGAACGATGGGTTAAACATCTAATAACCCGACACCCACGGTACTCTGGTATTTAGGCCGCATGCCTCACGCTGGGATCATCAAAAAGATAAAAAAAAATCCCGACTTGCAACACGTTCCCCGTGCCGTTCCACGCATATTCCGCCACATGACGAAAACATGGACGGAATTTACGTCTTTTCAAGGAGCTTTGCGAACGAGTTCGCCGGTAATTCCAGGAAAGCTTGTCGGTTTTGGCGTCAAAAGAAAGCGCGCAAACGAGTTGGTTAGTTTGAACTGGATGTTTGGCGGATTGTTTGCTGAAGTCTGGACGCGGCTTAACTGGATGGCGGTATAGGCGATAGCGATACTTTCCTGATATAAGTAACAACTTTTTTGTTTGTCTAGCTCATGGCTAATAAAAAGAAGTTATAATTTCTTATTTTCGCTTGCATAAAAATAATTAGCTAGTAAAATAAGTTTATGAAAGTGTAACATACATTTTATTATATTATATTTTTAGCTGATGTTCAAAATGCATATCTTTTCATCACAAGTACAATGTATTTTAAAGGACAATGGGAAACGCCTTTTAATAGGTCAGCTACACGAAGAGATGATTTTTTAAATGACAAAGAAACAAAATTGGGGGAAGTTAGCATGATGTATCAAGCGCATCCCTTTGCCTATGCAAGAGTTGATACTATAAAAGCTGGACGCGCTTGAACTTCCATACGGATCGGTAAGTAGATTTAGAAATTTAAATTGCGATGTAACACTTTTTTTAATTATAATTAAAATATGGCTTGCTAAAAGCCATTTTCATATTAAACACCCCAATACAAGCAGGACGTCGATATGTGAGTGCAAAATCATACATAAATGATTGGAAATTACTTAAAATTTCAGGGAAGCAAGCCTTGAATATTTTAAATACTTTTGTAAATTATCAACACTGGTCGGGCCAAAGGTTTATACCTATAGGTTCAGGACGAGCTAAGTGAGCGAAGCGCACATGCAAACTCTGAAACTGCACAATTGCATGAAACCAAATGTCAAATGAAGCTTTTGATACACACGGATTCAGGATGTACCTGTCCGTTCTGCGTCAGTTTTGGCAGCTGGTGGCGCGATCAACCTGAACATAAGCTTGATTCAGCGAAAAGGTTTTTTATTTTTGTCAATGTATTTATTACTTTTAACTTCTCAAAGAGCGTGGATAACCTTGGTACATTATCTATAAAATCATGCAATACATCTCTCCTGGCGGCCTAAGAGCCACTTTGTTAACTCAAAACCAATAATATAAACTCGGTAACACGACGTCCCTTAAACTCGAAACGTTAACCGAATGACGTTCCTACACATGCACAAGTTTGCACGCACGCGCGCCACGAAAATCAAACTCGGCCATCGAGTCGCATGCCAAGCCAGATGTGGCAGTTTTATAATACACACGGTCAAACCTGCGCGCGAGCTTTGTGGCTTTCTTGACAGATGTGACATGTCACATCTGTCGAAAAAGGGCCAAAGCTTGCGCGCAAATTTGACCGTGTGTATTAAAAACTGCCACATCTGGCTTGGCATGCGACTCGATGTCCGAGTTTGATTTTTCGTGGCGCGCGTCGTGCAAACTTGTGCATGTGTAGGACACGTCAGCGTTAACGTTTCAGTTTAGGGACGTCGTTTACCGGGGTTATATTGTTGGTTTTGAGTTAACAAAATGGCTCTTTGGCGCCAGGAAGATGTATTGCGTGATTTTATAGATATGTACAACGAGGTTATCCATGCTTTTGAAAGTTAAAAGTAATGAATACATTGACAAAAATAAAAAAACTTTTCGCTGAATCACGCTTATGTTTAAGTTGATCACGCCACCAGCTGCCAAAACTGACGCAGAACTGACAGGTACATCTGAATCGTGTGTACAGAAAAACATGTTTTTGAGACTACCTAATTAAAAAAGCTTAAAAAAGTAATCAAAAGGACCTTTTTCCTTTCTCTATCCTTATTTTCCATTTTCTTATGTTTTTACAGAATCTCAGCCCAAAAGTACACAACATTTTTTTTGCTTTGGTTATGGTTTCTTGAGAAAATTAAGGTTAATGTAACAAAAAAAAACTAAAAAAAATCAATTAAGTGAAATTTTTTAGAATAAAAGCGTTAAAAACAATCCCCCTATAATATTCAGGGAGATTTAAAATTACGAAAATGTTATTTTGAGAAAAAAAAAACGGTTATGAATATTTGTTTTTACCTACTTATCTAAATAGCCTGAAAAAGTAATAAAATTTTAAACCTTTTGTTGAATAAATCGTTACTTTTTGTGTACTGCATGCATATAAAATGTAAAATTAATTATTTATAAAAAAAACTATTTTAGTTTACATCTAATTTTCCAAGTAACGATAAGCGCTAAGAAAAAAATATATGGGACTTTTTTAATTGCCTTTTTATGCGTTTTAATTAAGCATTTGCAAAAATATATTTTTATTTTTCAAAATAATATTTTCGCGGGTTTCAAGCACCCTGTATATTACAAGGCACTTTTTTTTATAGCTTTTATCATTTCAGGAAGGACAAAATTTTTTATATAACCCACTGATCTCGATGGATTGCCAATGTTATAATCTGCGCGAAACAAGAGTTACATTTCATGGGCGAAAAAACCGGTTTGTACGCAAGCCAGTTGAGGGTAAACGCACCCGGACCCAAACAAACTATTCGCATTATAGGAAAGAAGTTGTTGACTGAGTCCTGGTTTTCTGTTCGAAGTACGGTAGCTAATGAGCGTTACGGTCAGACCGCGGACGAAGGGGTACGGGGTGCCGGTGTTTGTATTTTGCCACGGCTTTTAAGTGCGCATGTTCGTCGACCCTCTGCGCGCGGTCGTAAAAATCAAAAAATGCTTCTTGCCACTGCGGATCTAAATGTAGGTTATCTATGATATAACCGCAGTCATGAAAAATAAATCTATTTTAATTTCCCTAGACTTGTTTTCTTTTCATTGACTCTAATGCCTAACCAAAGTGGGGTCGTATTATAATACTCAGTATTCTGAATAGTATTCAGAATACATTGGAGCCAGTATTTGAAATATTATTCGAATACATTTGTGTGTTTAGTATTCGGTATTTGACAGGATACTTTTTTCTTCAGAGTATTCAAATATCTGGTATTCAACACCTACTTTTTTTCGGTATTCGTATTCGAATACCGATTTTCAATATTCGACCCAACTCTGAGTCTAACAATCTCACAGAAAAAAATATGTTTTTAACATAGCTTAGACTTTTGCTAGCTATAAAACTGACTTAAAATTGATAAAAATGTATACAGGTGTGGAAACAGAAACCGCCGACAATAGGATATTACATAGTATGTTAAAGCAAAGGTAATATTCGAGGTGGGGTGTACCTGAGCCGTGTCGCCGTCAACAAAGGCAAAAACGTTGAGCCAGCAGCTCCTGATGTCGTTCGGGTCGGATCGCCTCGCTGGGGACAGAGAGGAATTGTAGGAGAGTACATAGCAGATTGGTAGAAGGGATTAGATACACGTATTTCCAATGAACGGCGGTTCCGTTTCCAGACCTTGACTTTACAAACCTTTTAAGAGATAATAATTTTAGTTTCACCACCTAAAAACAATCCCATAATAAAAATAAAGACGTTAAGTAAAATAGCTCATTTTTTTAAATAATTAAGGTTTATTGGCGCTTCGGCTTAAAAATAGACAGGAAAATAATGCAAACAGCATTAGCTTTTTCTAGAGCAAAGCCGACTTAACATTGTGTAAATTGTATACAGGATGAGTACCATAAAAATAATTATCACCTTGTTTGCTCTAATTTAAAAACTGTTGTGTAAAGCGGAGTAATTATTGGGACGCATGAGGCTAGCCTCACTCCTGGCCCTGCCTGCTTTCGCTTTGCAGCGTCTATGCCAGTTATAAATGCACCCCTCGATATTGGCAATTAAAAAAAAACTACAAATTATTATTTTGTCTTTTTAATTATTACACAGTATAAAAATAATCACAGTATTTATTATTCAGGCTTTACTCAATAAAATCTCATTTTTGTGTATATTATTGCACAAATTTTTCTTCAAAATATGTATCACTAAAACCAAATATTCAAAAAATATACTATATGTACATCTAAAAGCTGAAATATATAAAAAAAGTCGAACTAAATCCTACGTTTTCATTGTTTAATTACAGTACATTTTCCTGCCTAATGATAAGAATGATGTATGTAGGTAATTGGCCTGGTTTATAAACAAACTGGCTAATTAGTGTCACTACGTAGGTTTCAAAAATGTTAATTAACAGATATTTCAAATTTTCGAAAATAAATAGAATTCTATACTTACATATACAGGGTGTTTCAAATTCGAGGGGCACCATTAGGTGACGGTAAGAGATACAAGGTTGGTTATATTGGGGCAAAGTTGCGCAATTTTTTACTTAACAATATTACGTTTTTAAAAAATTTCAGGTGTTCCGGAATTATCCAGAAAAAAAAACAAAATTTTGCAAAATAGTTTTTATTTTTTTAAATGTTTGTTTTTTCTCATTCTATCTGCGCTATGTACAGGGTGGTGCCTTTTTGTTGACCTTACAGGGCATAGCAAAAACTAAAAAGATAGAACAAATCTGATTACATAACCTTGATTTTGAACCGAATTTAATGTGGAAGTAAATCGTGACTGACTTGATTCGTTTTGGAGATACAGAGTGTTTTTCAAATGTTGTCAATTTGGCTAGGCACTTGTAACTCGTTTGATATTACCATTTCTATCTCCAAAACGAATCAGGTTAGCCATGACTTACTTTCACCACTGAAGTTGTTTTAAAAGTCAAAATTAAGATTGTGCCATCAGATTTGTTCTATCTGGCGCCACCCTGTACCTTAGATAACATATAAACCCCAATATGTTTCCACAGTATAATTATTAGGACTTGTGCAAAGCAATAAAAAAATCACTATAATATTTAGTTTAAAATGCCAAACATACTTAAAATCCACATAGGCTTGTACTAACTTAAAGATTTAATATACCCCCATACTAAAAAAAAGTGAAGAGTGGATTCCTTGAATCTAGCTATTTTTTTTTAATTAAAAATTAATATACCTAGGGATATCAACGAAATTACCAGGGGTTTTATCTTTATTGTATACATTTGGTCGTGTCAGTCAAAAATGGAAAAATATAATGCGCACATGCGCAATACATCTGTGATATGTTTAAAATTGATATCTTAAATGATATGTCCATCCCGGAATCTTTTGTAAATAATAAAGGAAAAAAATACATTCTCTTTATAATAAATGTATCGCTGCCATTGGGTGATGTCACATAATTTTGTTAATTTCCTGACTGAAAGAGTCATCTCTAACCTACATATGTTAACAAACAACATAAAAAAAGCACAAAATTACTGCAAAATATAATCTTTATAGTTTTTTAAAGATTTCATTTGCTTTTTAATTGTTTTATCAGATCTAATGGTTGAACCAAAATTGAAATATCTCTACCTACGGAATTAAGTCTATCTCTAACTTGGTTCTTTTTAAAAAACAAGTTTAATGGGCGACCATTTATTTCTGTAAGTACCCAATTAGTAAAGCTTGTGCCATCGCATGACTTAGTTTTAGCTGTCAAACCATGTCTAGCTGCCAAACTGTTTGCCTGGACTGTCTCTATAACTGCCGTATTGTTTTCTTGAATTATACCCAGAGGTTGTCCTTCCGTCTCTCTATGTATCACAAACACTCTTCCATGAGGTACCCTTTTCACTACAATATTTACCTAAAATTCAATAGGTCTATAAAATGGCTGGTAAGGGGACCTCCATTAATCATGTGATGTTTTTAAATAAAATTTTAACCCGCCCCCTCCCCTCCCACGTAGTGAGGCGCATTCAGAATCGACGCCCGGTAATTGCCCGACATGCGCACATGAAGACATGCGCAATAAGCAAGACCTTGGTTGCGTTCCAGTGACGAAAATTTTTGTGCGTCACGCTCCAGGGCTTGAAGCTCTTGAACTGCTCTGCTGAAAAGTTAGTCACTGGAACGCATCCTTAGACAAGGAAAGAGAAATACTTTAAGAAATTTTAAAATTTCGTTGTTTTTAACCTTTCTTGGCTTTATAATAATAATAATCTCTTTTAATATTTAATTTCATTTTAAATAAATAATTTTAAAAATCCATCCTTAACCATAAAAAAACACGTTTGAAGCACAAAAACCAAAGAGGGGTTGGTGCATGAGGGGCAAGAGGAAAGAAAAACGGAGTAGCTCAGGTGCATAACACTTTCCGTCACTGGAACGCCATAAAGTAAAACAAATTGCTCCTGAGCTACTCGGGAGCGCTCTATTTGCGTCACTGGAAAGCCACTCTTATCAAAACTAAACATAAAGAATAAATTTGTTTGCCAAGGCCAAGGTTGGGGTAAAGTTTACCCCAATTTTGTCGAATCTGCATGCGCCCCAAAATAAATTATTATTATTTTTACAATATTACCTTTAAATAAAAGTAAGGTTAATCTAATTTTTTTCCAGAGAATAAAGAAACGTTATAAAAATATTCAGATAGATATTAAAATTGCAAGCTTTTCAACAAAAAATAAATACATGTAATATCTTTCCTGCACCTCCCTTCCTCCCCCCACCCCAGTGATGTTTAGTGATTTTTTTCCGAACACCTCCCCCCGAAATAACTTCCCTCCTGTACAATATACAAAAATAAACTCTATATAAAAAAAGTTTATTCAGATATACTTTTTTATTGACAGTACTAGTTATTATACAAGGTGTCTCAGAAATAAAGTGGGTTTTTTTTTGATGGAGAGTGTTCCATTCCATATAATTTAACAACTTTTGACTCTAATAAACTTAAAATCAGAAATGTCCTAAAATGTAAAATGTAAAATACTATAGGTCAATTTTGCTGGTTTTTAAGTTATTAACGGAGTTAACACATGAGTATGCTGATATACTCATTCAAAGTAAAGAAAGAAAATAGTATTTTGGTTTTAATTAATTTAAGGTAATTTTTTCGCTGTCGGAGTAACAAATAATATAATAACCTGTAATTTATTACCTTCCAATGAGAGAACTACTTATAGGTATGTCAGCAATTTAGTATATTTTAGACACATATTTACAAAATTGAACTAAAAAACAGCAATACGACAATTATGGCTGATTTTTATGTTATGTAAGTAAATATGTATCTAAAATAAACTAAAAAGCTAACTTACCTATTTCTAGTTCTTACAGTGGAAAGCAATTAATTACATGTTATTATTTTATTTTTCATTTTAACAGTGACAGAATAATTTTAAAATATTTAAAACTCAACTATTATTTTCTTTCTTTACTTTTAATCGTTAATGAGCATATCAACATACTGTTGATATCTCAAAAACCAGGAATAATTAACGTATGATAAGTTATACATTTTGATGTAGAATTTAAACGTCGAATTTGGCCCACCCTGTATATCCAGCATACAGTTATTTTTGTGAAAATATATTTTCTCAGCCAGCAGGACTTTTTATAAAGTAGTAATTTTTTTCCTAGATGTTAAAATAATGTATTTTTATTTATGAGGGAATAAAGATAATATGGTCCCATGAAACAGGGCAAATAAACAGATCATATAACAATCTCAAATGTGCTGAGTTGACTTATTGATCCACAAATAGTTTTAAGAATTTCTATAGTGTTAGTCTTTGTTTAACCATCTTATGTACAGTTTGCTTAAACAAATGTATTTATAATTAAATTGTGTAGATGATTATTAAATTCATGTGCTCACTACCAGATAATCACAACAGTAAAGTTGGTAATAGTTCGATATAGCGGTTTTTCGCTATTATAAGAGATTTTTAAAAATTCTTTTTCAGGGCGTTTCTATAGGTCGATTATGACACAAATCTGTGTGCGCGTTTTTCAAAATCCATTTCTATAATTTATTATTAATAAAAACATACTTACGGGACGGTGGAGTGAACAGGGGTGCTGGGTGGGGACAAAACAGTATAAATCCAACGTCAAACACAAGGAAACATTAATATACTGCACTCAGGGCACATGAAAAATGTAAATTAATTTTGAAAAGTATTAAATTTTTCGAAAAATATCCACTCATATGAGATATCTCGTCCGCCATTAATTAAAGAAGGAAAATTCATTTTGGTCAGCTGATAACATGAAGTTCGTCATTATGAAAATGACGGTCTAGATAGAAGCAGCGTTGCCAAACTTCTTATGAAGAATTAACACCAAGCCTATTTCGGGGATTATCCACCATTTCCATCAGAAACAATAGTATTTTTGTAGAAATGCCTCCTTCTTTATGTTTAGGTATTTTCCTTTTTCTCTACAAATTAAAATAGGAAGAAGGAATAACTTAATTTTTTATATGAATTTTGTCCTGCATCTTCCTTTTTTTAAGCTCTTGACACTTTTTCACTTTATTTGGCAACATCGCAAGACATTTACAGTTCTATTTTTTACTCTTCTTTTTATGCAGTGACAGCCATGGCGGGATTGTTGAACTATTATTTATTTTTATTTTTTTTAAACAATTTTTTGGACATTTTTGTAAACAGAAAGTGCGGTGTGTACTGTGAAATACTGTTTTTGGGCGTTTAATGTAGGATTTCTACTGTTTCGTCCCCACCCAGCACCCCTGTTCACTCCACCGTCCCGTAAATATGTTTTTATTAATAATAAATTATAGAAATCGATTTTGGAAAACGCGCACACAGATTTGTGTCATAATCGACCTATAGAAACGCCCGGAAAAAGAATTTTTCAAAAATTTCTTATAACAGCGAAAACCGCTATATCGAACTATTACCAAAAACAATATTTAACATCAATATGCTGGCTCCCGATTTTGTAGTGCTCTGTATTTTTTAAAATATTTTACATTTTTAATTATTTTAATTTCATTTTTTGTTAATTAATTCAAAATATTACATTTTTTTAAAAGTGTGTTATATACTTACATAGAGACCACAATAATGAGACTGGAGTATTTTATGAGCATCTGAAGCTGTTTTAACAGTTATTCCCTCAATATTAATAAGGAGGTCTCCAATATGAAGAGCATTATAAAGCATTGGGTGTTCTTTTTGTTTCCACCACAAATCCTGAAATATTAAGTTATCATATTAAATGAATATTTACATATGGAGCCTCTTCAAATGCTTCATAGGCAATGCATGGAAAAGAGACAGTCTAAAGTGTGTAAACACACACACATGTAAACATTTTCTGATATAGTGATGCATCGGTTTCATATTGTTGTTGCTTTAGACAATCCTCCTTTCCACGCATTGGCAAAAATGTCTTATGAACCTATGAAATGTTACGATGTCTATACAAGTATTCCTAAAGTAGATAAATCATAAAATATTTTGAAGATATAGAAATAAAGATCCAAGTTAAATCAGGTTTTTTGACTCAATAATTTTTAGTTTAAATATTTATATTTACTTCTAGAAATAATATAAGTGCTAAAATCCCAATTCTTAAAATGCTTTTGAATATTTTAACACAATTACCCAATTATAAACATTTATTAAGATATTTAGTATTTTGCTTCTTCAAAATCAAGAGAAGAAGCCTAGAGTTTTTATTTTATATGTGTATGAAGGGCTTATTGTAATAAAATTCTGTTTTATTTTTTAACTTATTTAATTATTAATACATATGATAAGTCCATAAGTATTCATTAATAAAAAAAATTATCTAAGGTTATTTTTGATTAATTCAATGTTACACTTATTTTTTAACCTAAAAATTTAACAGATTTGTATTTTTTGTGTTTGTGGCTTATTAACTTATTACAACAAGCCCTTCAATCTTTATTATTTTGTTAAAATAATATGATTTTATCATCATTAGATCAAATCAATAAAGCTATTCTGTGGGCAGAGTATAACAAAATCACTAAATATACAGACTGTCCACGGATGGGGTTTACAAAAGGTTAAATGGACAAAAAATTCATTTATTGAGAAAAAGTTATTCGTGATGAAAAATTTCAGCTTGTAAAAAAATATAATTCACAAAGAGAAAGTGTTGATATTGTATACAGGGTACACAAAAACATAAAAACACGATTTTTCGCAATTTTAAACAAAACATCATTCAGACAATTTATTAAGAATATCATTTTAAATGACTTTGATAGTGTTAAAGGGGTATCAAAAAGTAACATGGAACCAATTTTGGAGTTATCAAAAATTTCATAAGAAATTTTGCTTATGCCTGAGAAGCAAGCATGCATTCTTCCTCTTATTGTGACCTGCTAGTTTTCAACACACTAAAAATCAATCTGAATGTATCAAGCTGGCATGAATGTGTATATTACACTCTTAAATAACTAATTCCAACTTTAAAAAAGACAAGAACCTATTAACATTAATTTAAATTAAAAGTACATACCAAACTGCATCAAAAGCATCAACAAATCCAATTGAACTAATACAGTCTTTTTTTTCTTAGCTGCACCCTTACACCTGTGGGGTGTTTCATTTCTCTCTCAAGCATCAATACCTGTTGTTCCCTAAGAGTCTTATAGGGTTGTGGAGCTGGTTGCAAGATTCGAGGGGAACAACTGGCTGATCTTTCTAGTAACCTATTTGTTAAACTTGGTTCAGCTCTTATAATTTTGTCTTGTTTCATTATTTCTATTGGACGGACCTGGAAATACAGAACAGTGAACATGACTTAACCTGGTTTTACACTTATCAAACTTCTTGTTCAATAGGTTTGATCAAATATTTGACATTTGTTTTAAGACATAGGTGTAAATTAAAAAAAAATTATTTGACTAACTTCTTGGAAGTAAGGTTGCCAACTGAGAGAATTGATTAATCAGCTCCGAATGATCTTTTTTTTCCATAAAAAGCAAATATTTCATTTTAAAAAGCACATTCCAAAGTTGTCCTTAAAATCTTTTAATTAAACACTTAATGAAAACCATAACAAAAACTAAACACCAAGAAATTAAATTTGAGGTTACATAGTTGCCAACTGTCAATTTTTAATCCATTAGGTTGGTTGTTTTGCATCAAATATTTTAAGGAAAAATAGGATGTGTTCTAGTCCTTTAAACAATTTTAGCAGAAGACCTTAAATTTCTTTGATATCCAATTTGGTAATAAGGTAGAAATTGGTTTTAACCCTTTTGACAAGAAGATTGATAAGTGTAAAACCAGCTTTAAATAATAAACGATGAATACTAAAAGACACGCCAGCTTAACATCGACATAAAAGAAAAACTTACCTGGTTGAAATAAGTGTTCATAATGTACATTGTTGTGTAGATGAGGAATTGGTGGTTTCTAAAACACAGTTAAAATGATCAAAATTAAATATTTGATCTCTACTTGCTCCTGCACTTTGTGATTCATTCATATTATTAGAGCTTCTCGAGACTGCACTGCTTTGAGATTCAGACCGTCTTCTTTGGTATACAACCAAATTTTTGTCTTTGCCTATTAGCTGATACTTCACTATTAGATCTTTCTATTCCTACTAATACATCTGGTGCTACTTCAGGGGAGGTGGTAAAGGTGATGTGGGATCTCGAGTAGGTAAAAGTGGCAAACTGGGCTTTTCCGGTAACTTTGTGTATACATTTTCTTTAGGAGTTAATATTCTTAGTTCATATAATTTAGATTTAAGCCCTTCAACCCAATCTAACATTTGTTCCCATGTAGGAGCTGCAAGTCGTATTACTTCAGTGGATAAAGTTAATACAAATTCATATTCCTGTTCATGAGCACAAATTGTTGGGGATATATGTTGGACGTTGTTTAAAAGAAACATACCATTCAGGTTTGTGGAAGACAGCTAACTTATTATCTGTGTAAGTTTCAAGATATGCATCTGTATCATCATGAACACAAAATACTACCCACTAACTTTTCTCGCTTCTATAAATATGAATTATTAGTATGTAATAAAATAGTAAATTACGTAATGAAAGCACATACCTTTTTAGAATTGCTAGGTGAAATCTTTTTAAGCCATGTATTTTTGTGAATTTCTCTCAAACATTGGGTTTTCAAGGGTTGAGGATTTTTGCTGTGCCATTTCTTGGGACGATTAAAATCCCAATAATTATAACTATCATAAAATTAATGGTTTTGACTTTTTAATTCCTATAAACTCCATTTGGTGACTAGCTAGTTACGAAAAAATACTTTGAAAATCGAAAGTATTTGTAATCTTTTGACATCTAA